>JAMXBD010002102.1:0-239663 GCA_024138025.1 Combretum micranthum | reverse complement strand
TTAGCGAGGACAAAATTTCTGAAGTCGATAGCAAAATTTCTAAAGTCGAGGCCTTAACTCAGCCCTTGACTTCACAGTTTTGCCAAAAACTCCAGCCCTTGACTTCACGGTTTTTCCTAAAACTCAACACTTGACTTCATAGTTTTTGTCGAAAATTAGTCTTTTGTCTTTATTTGATGAATAGTGCCTCCACTTTTTCTATTGGGCTCGATAGTTTATCTTAACTTTTCTTCAACTTTTATTCTATTAAAACTTAAACAACAGCAGAACAAATACAAAGCATATATATATAAATATTTTAAGTATTTGAATAATTAAGAATATTTAAATAATTAATTATGTAATAATTATTCTCATTAAAATCATTCGTGAACATAAAGTTCAACATTTAGGGGTGGACATGGTTTGTTAACATTACATATTTTCTTGAATCAAACTGAAGTGATTGTTTTTTTAATATTATAACTTAAAACTAGTCTATTATTAATAGTCAATTGTCTTAATGATTAACATTTTTTTGTTAATTTGTTCAGTTTTTGGTTTTTAACTATTTAACATGATTAACTAAAATCGTGGACTAATTGTATTCAATTATAACCATAAAAATATTAAACCATTTTGTTTCATAATTACGTTCAAAAGAATTGTAAATTAACAAGTCAAATAATATAGTTGCATTCAAAAGGTGCAAATCAACAAACCAAATAACAATAAAACCAACAAATCAAGAATATAAGTCTAATACTAGTTCATAAGGTGTAAAATTCAATACCAACATTATACAAATTGAAACTTTATTTCTTCTCTATATTTCAAATCACAACATAACAATACAATAATTAAAGATTTATTCAATATATGAGTTTTATCTATTTATATTTTTGAAATATTAATTATGTTTTATTTTATATACATATATATTTTCATCGATTAAGCGAACCGTTGGTTTTTGAAACTGATGGACTGGTTAATTATATTTTTCTAATTGGTTTTTTAGTTTTGATTCTATTTCATCAGTTTTTTTACATATCCCTATTTGTTTTCCCTTTTCTTTTGATTTCATCCCTTAAGTGGGATTATATTATCCTTATTATGGGATTTGTTTTACTCGCCAATACGATGGGTTCTGTTATCCCTTGATGTCATTTGAAATGGGTTCTTTTTTAACTCATTTTTAATTGGTTGCATAATGAAATTTTAAAACTTGAATAGATGTGCTCATTTAATTGTATGAGTCTTTATACCCTCAGTTCTTTCTTAATTAGTTCTCTTATATTGATCTATTTTATTGACATCATTTTATTTGATTGAATGAAATTTCATGTTTTCTTTAGGAAAAAAAAACAATAATAACAACATTCACATCTCAAAGTATAAAGGACCATTAAAGATCCTTAAAATGTCAATCAATATTTAAAAACTTTTTTTTTAAAAAAACCTCATTACTTTATCTTTAAAATCTCTCTACATGAGATGCTTCACTTCATTTTTAGGTTTTGTAAATTTCATATAGTTTTGCATAATATACTTGACAAAAAAAAAAAAAAAAGAAAGAAAGAAAGTGTGCATAATCTTACTTTTGAGACTCATTGACAGAAAAATTTAAAAAGTTTCAAAAACCTCTTTTATTCATAGGACCTCAAAAAGTGAAGTTCTTCTGGTACTTGCATGTCAAGGGTTTTGACATGAAGATGCTCAAGTATTTCCACATGGAATAAGCATAAAATGAAATAATTATTCATTCCTAGTCAATATGCAATCAATTTCAAACTCGAACTTGGTTATACAGAGGTGAGCCATCCGAGACAAGTGAATTCCATCAAGGCAATGTACTCATTCAGGTTGAACGGACGGAGACACCAATGGGTCCACAAAACATAATGTAATAAAGTTGTATGATGTGTGATCCTCCAGTGTCGCTACTCACAACAGGCTTCTAAAAGTTGTGTACTAAGGTCTGATCCTGCGTCAAGAAAAGGAAAAGAACATGTGTTTTATGATATAAACCAAAAGATAATTAAAAGTTTAACATACTGGATACTCTTAATATTTCCGACCTAAATATATCATATGGCCTTTATGCAATAATATGGGGAAAAATATAATCATAATGGGCCTTATGATTTCTCTATTTCTATTTGTTTTTTAATTATGTTTTTGTCTTTTAGAACCTAAATTTCTCAAAATGAGTCAAAATATATAGGGTCTCTATTATAAGTATATTTTTTTCTTCTTTTTCTTTTTCCCCGAACTGTTATAACTTATAAATATAATAAAATATCATGTCTGCAATGAAAAAATATAAACAAAAACATAGATCCTAAAATTAAAAAATGTATAAAAAACTAGTAGTTCCCAAAATGAAAATGTATAAAAGCTTATCTTCTCTTGGTTCTCTATTCCCTCTATTTCATAACCCATATTTTATTCCCCCCTCCATTTTAAGACATAACTTTAATCATGGAAAGTGATAAAGATCCTATTTCAACAAAAATAAAAACTACAAAATAGAAGAGAACTTTTTATATTATCTAATAAGATTGTCTAGTCAATAATTCAATGACAATAAGAATAAAAGGTGGCGATGGAGGTAGTGGTTATTTAGGTGGCTATAATAGGTGTTAAAGAAAAAAATAGTGACAGCATTTGAGTTTATTTTTATTAAAAAGAGTAAGGAGTTGTAACTCTTGGTTTATGAAGGGAGAAAAAATAGGCAATCTACATTGATAGGAATAGAAAAAAAGATGGGGTGGTTTAAATTACTTCTCTTCCCCTATGTTTAGTTTATTTTTTGAGACACTTTAGCTCCAATTACCTAAATGGGTCACATTATTATAATGTCTACTATGAGAGAAACAAACTAGTGAAAGATACAATATATCAATAGTTGTGACCTACTTTCATTGAAAAAAAGAAAGTTGAATTAATCGATCAAAGGCAATTACTGTCAATAATTCAATGACAATAAGGATAAAAGGTGGCGATGGAGGTAGTGGTTATTTAGGTGGCTATAATAGGTGTCAAAGAAAAAAATAGTGACAGCATTTGAGTTTATTTTTATTAAAAAGAGTAAGGAGTTGTAACTCTTGGTGATAAATGCTTACTATAAAAAAAATAGGGAAAGAAAATATGTTTTCATCCTATAGAATGGATAGTCAATTTCATTTAATCACCAATAACCTCATGAAAGAATCTACTTAATAGGTTTATGTTGGTCTCTTAATTCTACTGGTAGAGACTTTGAATGGATTGAGCCTAGAAGAAATTTCCAAAGCCTGCAAAATAGCCTGTCATGGCCACTTTGATGCTTAAGTTAGTGGTCTTGTTGGAGAAAATCAACAAAGTAACAACAAGAGTTTGAGATTGTAAATGATTGTATCAAAGGATGGAGAAGCCTATCTATAGGAGTCGAGATGGCAAATTGATTTGGAAAGTGAGTCACCATAATGAGCAAGTGCATTCTAATATATTAAGGAAATGTATCCTAATATATTAACAAAGCATATCTCCTCATTATGGTGATTCCCAGGATCCTCGAGTTGGATGGTGAGCAATAACCAATGGGACGTAGTCATAGATTGCTAAACAAATCACTAACTAATCAGGTTGGATTTCTTCCCAAAATGCTTTATGGTACTTAGTAGTGTATAAGGAGTGATCGGATTGGTGCAAATTGGAGAGTTTGGTCTTGCTTTGTTGAATCATTCTAAGGCCCTAAAAAATAAGCCAAACTAAGCTCTTAAGCTTCGTCGTGACCAAAACAAGTCAATATAGGCATAAAAGGGTTCTTATTTAAAATAACTTAATGTACCATGCATTTGTTTGCTTTGTATATGCTAAAGAGAAATTTTATTATTAGTAACAAAATCAATGAGAGTTAATGATTGTGAAGTGGTGGTAGTGTGTGAGCCTTTTGATTACAGAACAAAACACAAAGCTAAAATTTTCCAAAATTTATAAAATAATGTTAGTAAGTTATATACAACTTTAGTTGCAATCAACATATAGGTAAGCATACCTACCAAAGTAATATAAAAAGTATTAGGTCATATTCACTGGGGATTATTAGCACCTATCTTACTCACTTTTTATCTATTATCTAACCAAAGAAAGATTTAGAGAAATATTAAGAAAAACAGAACTCTAAACTAAGGTTAATCCTAATTATATATACATTTTCAAGGTAAATTTAAGATAAAGGTTTGTTGATGGAAGACATAGCTTAGGGTTTTGCTTTACCGATTCGTTATCATGTGATTTTTTAATACAATCATTGAGTTGTTTGCTAGGTATACTTACACAGTTAGATTCACTAAGGTAAGCTAAAGCCTCTCTCGAAGTTAGAAACTCCGGATATAGATCAGACTACCAAAATCTCTTCACAAGCTATCAGCAACTTAAATCTGCATAAAGAATAGTAACCCTTTGTTTAAAACCCATTTTGGAAATTCAAATAAGTGACAGAAAGTTTCACCATCCCTATCTCTAGCAGATTATGAGCAACTTCGTTAGCAACCTAAATCTATTTTAAAGAATTGTCTCTTAATAAGTTCAGTTAAAATCAAATGTGAGTCTAAAAGGTGAACCACACAATTAGATCCACAAAAATAAGTTCGAGCTACTAATTACAAGTACTCAATTAAAATGCATTCAAAATCACATGAATCAGACCTTGGATTTACAAACCCTAAGTTAAATTAATTATTTCTCCATAAATATAAACATTAAGCACAATTTCAAGAAAAATGAAAAAAATAAAGATAAATGTTACTAATTGAGCACAAAATCTCACATGAACAAACGTCTGTTAAGGAGGTATTTACCTAGAAAGCTTTGAATCTCTGGCAAGAAGAAGAGTTTCTCTCACCAGGTATTCTCTCTTTACTCTACGCTATGTTAAAATTTTGTTACATATGGTGCAATATGTTTTTTACTTGTCTATGTAAATTTATTTATAGGTAACAGAGCATAGAAATTATGAAGATTTTATTCGTTGAAGTATTATATTCTTTATAATGGAATTTGTCGTTATCTTTATTCGTGTGACAATAAGGCAGTAGCCATGTGACAGGGTCACTTATCACTGGCTCAAAAGTTGGCTGCGATATAAACTGTCTTTTCATCAAAAGCGTGATTTAAGTTTACTTCAAACAGTGCATAGAATTGTGAGCTCCATGCTTAGGCACAATTAAGGTTATGTCATGAATCCTAAGGCGTGGTTGAAAATCACTGTATAAATCGAGGGAGTGGGTTAAGGTGCGATCTAGGCTTTTACCTTGTTTTCTTGCCCTCGGTTGAGATCCTTGGGTCATGGTTTGAGTCTATCTTCAAATATTATTATTGTTTTGTTTCAATCTTGATTCAAATCACTATATTTCTTCTTTTTATGATCTTTAGAGCTAGAAAACAATATTTTTACAATAAGAGTACATATTCATAGGAATTTATCTAAAAATAGATCAAATAAAGCATAGATTCCTATGAATAGAAAAGAGTGTAAAAAACTTATCATGAAGCATCTTTTGCTTAAGGCCATGAGAAAGTTTTTTTACATTCTCTAATAATGATTATGCACTCAATAATATTTTAGCTAGTAAAAAGGAGAAGAATATTTCTTTATAGATTTCTAAATGATCCTATAATAATTTCCATATCAATTTGAAAATGGATAAAGGATGGAGTCTTTTTCATCCAATTCAAAATTAGCTAACACCATATTTGGATTGGAGGGAGTAAAAAAGGGAAAGGAATGAATGGGGGAAAAACCATTTTTCTTAATTAAAAGAGTAAAGGAAATGAAAGAAATAAATTCATATTTCTTTAGTTGTCAAAGTAATTCTAAACATTCTTCATAAATCATTAATTTTGTAAAAATAAAAATATTTTTTTTCTTTTTTTTTTAAATTCATATTCTATCCTCCTATTTATTTATCTATTTACTTATTTGTGCAAGTGTGTCCTTGACAATGCGGGGAGTCAAGTTTATTATCACTATGTAATATTAATAGGTGCATTATGAAACACAAATTAAAAAAGTTCAAGAAAACAATAGTAATTATACATTTAAAAGTAATAAAAAAATATGAAAATATATATAGTGTTCTTTTTAATAGGGTAAGTAGATAATCCTGTTATATAGGGTATCTACTTAAACTCTACTCAACCAGGTAGGGTATGACGAGTATTAAGGGTCATAGGGTAGGGTACAGGTATAAATTCTCCAAAATCCGCTCTTGATTGGAATGGTGGTTCATTTGGGTCAATGACTCAATTTAAAGCTAGAAGATTGATGAACTTAAATCAATAGATCATTCTTAATGAACCGAATGAAAGTGAGATGGAGTACTTGTGGTTTTTTTTTTCCTTTTGTTGGCTATTGTGGAGTTAGATGATGTACATTGCTATTAGGTATGATCTGATGTGCCTAAACATGGAAAAAAGGCAAGATTGGAAGGGAAACTCGTAGGTATTATAACTTGCCCCCCATGCCAAAGACAACAATTGAAGTAGAGCAAGTAAAAGAAGTTCTAGAGGAATGCATGGTCTTGCATAACTCGTGACTACGCTCGTGATGGAAGCCACACACGGTGTTGTCAAAGAAAGAAGGAGGCCGAAAAGAACATGGCCTAAGGTACCATCATGCCTAGTGTTACAAGACTGGAGATTCTCCTTTCTTGGAGTACTTGTGCGGTGCTCGACTATCCCTCGTATCATCATTTGTTGTCATTCTAAATAGTGAGTTAGCTTTCTCTTATCAGATCTTTGCAAGTTTGTTTTGAGTCCATCAACCTCGTTATCTTCATTGGCTTTGCCATAATCTTCCAAAAGTTTGGGAGGCTCAATTGTGCCAATTGGTTTCAACTTGGTGTAACCCCATTAGGAGGCGACATCAGCTCCCGACCAATTTGTTCATGGGAGGCAAACCCGTCTTTAGAGTTGATTGAATCCTTGAGCAAACAACCTTACTGATGCCATCACAAAATTATATGCCCAAATTAAACACTCCTACTTGGCCCTCAAAACACGGGACTGTGGCATTCTCCCCACCTAAATTTATGCTGCTTTTGTCATGAAGCAAATCTACCACCATTACCTATTCCCTCAAGATCTCAACCCCTTCTCCACACTCGTCATTAACTCAACTAAGACTACCCTACTAAGACTTTAGTCCTCCACGAACTTCCTCTTGCCCCCAGTCATTCCTCCATCCTTCGAGATTGCCTTTTGTTGAGTTATCCAATAATAGGGTTAGAATATAAATTCTTGATTCAAGCTTAATTCATGACATCGCTACCTATCGCATCGATGTCCTTCTTTAGTAGCTGTTTCTCTTGAGCTTCATCTACATAAGCTGAATTGACAATAAGATTTGGGAAAATTATTGTCTCCATGACTCCTGACACAGCTGCCTTCTAGCAACAATATCCTCCCTCTGGTGGCTGCTTTTCTTTTGCTTCATCCTCATGAGCCGTATTGACAACAAAAACTACTTACTCATTAAGTACCCTAGGTAGTATTTAAGCAGCGTGATGGAACTGGGAACATTAACTCTAATACTAATTGTCACGTAACGGGAGGTTTTCCCCTCTTAGAGTACCTATGCGGTGCTTGATTATCCCTTATATCATTATTTGTTGTTATTCTCGATAGTGAGGCAACCTTCTCTTCCAGGATATTCCCAAGTTTGTTTTGAGTCCATCAACACTGTTAGAGTGCCCTCATGGCTTTGTCAAAGTAAGTTTATGAGATTCAATTGTTCCAACTGGTTTTGGTATGCGTGACCTTGTTAGGAGAGCAACATCAACTCTTGACCAGTTTATTCATAAGAGGCCAAATGTACCTTTAGAGTTAACCCAATCCTCGAACAAACGACACTGTTGATGCCACTCACAACACCATACGTTTGAGTTGAATACTCCTACCCAACCTTTAAAACATAAACCATGACACTTAAGGCCGTGATCACACCTATTTCAATGTTTGATCATATGACCATCGGAGTATATCCCCTGACACATAGTCATGTGATGTAGCGTGCTTATGAGCCCTGTTTTAGTTGCATATTTTTAAGTTTCCTTTTATATTTGTTTTGCCTTTTATGTTCCATTATTGCCGTTGTCCAACTTGTGAGAGTATATAAGGGTCTATCTATCTACTTTGTTGTTCTTGACATTGATTGTGATCAATTGCCTCTTGAATAATATTGAGTTTTCTTTGCCAAGATTATTCTTTGTTGTTTCTTTTAATAGTGTGTCATATCGATTGACTAGATCAACTAGTTCGGTTCTTGTTTTGGTGCGCCATATTTAAGGATAGATCGTTTCTATCTTTTAATTTCAATTTTATATGAATCATAAAAACCCAAAAAATAAAATTGCAAATCTCTAGATTGTGTTTGCTACTAAATTCTATAAACATGCCGGTTCTCCAATCCTTATCAGTTCTCATAAGGTAGGTTACAACTATGAAATCTTCATATCCTATACTGACCTTGGAACCTATACTCCAATATATAGAGGGTACAAATTATAGGGTATCATGTATTTTTCTCTATTTAATATTATAAATAATGTTGATATATAATATACAAATAACAATACTCCATTTTTTTAATTTTGTAATAACTTTTTTTCCAAGCATATTATTTGTAAATTACCTTTCAAAAAAATTTATTATTGAGGAACTTATACTATTTTATTTTGGAAGAACTTATTATTTTTATTTTAGAAGAATTATGATTATCTGTATATACCTAAACTCCCAAATTATATAAATACGTTGTTTATCTTTTAAGACTGATTAATATAGGAGTAGTTCCAAAAATTTTTAATTTTGAAATTTACTATAAGTTTTACAATTTTGCTTAATAGCATATAAATATGTTACGGGTTTCAAATGTTACACATAAACAAATTCTGTATGTTGGAAAACTTGTGATACGAACAAATTATTTTCAAAATTCCCACATACTATTTATAGCAACTATATAAAAATAAGGTAGTTTTATATATTATTACGTGAAATCATATCAAATACTATAAAGTTGAAGTTTAAGAAAGAAAGAAAAAATATAAAGATTTCATGGAAAAATCTATAGGTTTACCAAGTTAACTTGTATCTTACAAATTTCATAGAGCACGAGAGACAGTATCATATAATAGGTTCTGGGTATAAAATTGGGCTTTTTTGGATTATCAGTTTTTTATCAGTATCGGTTCGGCATCAGTTCAATATCGGTTTGATATTGATCCAATATTGATATCGGTTCAGTATCGGTTCAGTTTGATCAGTTTATGAGTAAAACTATTAATTTTTCATTGGTATCATATTAGTATAAGTTCAATATTAGTTCACTATTTGTTTGACACTAAAATGATGCAAAAATGATAACAAAATGATGAATCAAAATACCATATACCTTAGAGGATAGGATACAACTAATGTTTCACACCCTACCCATTTTATTCAAGCTCAATCCAGTTTTTTAATTGCTATCAAGAGATGTTAGAAGCCACCCGTAAATAAAATAAGTATTCCAAGTTGGAGTAGATGCCTTGGCGGGGTTCGCAAGCGTATCCTCGAGTTCGTTGGGAAAGCAAGAAAGAGTGGGATAAAAGAGAACCCATCCAAAATACAGAGAGAAAAGGCAGGCAGGATGAGTACACAGAAAAAGCCAATTATTCTATTCACTGAAAGGGTTCCTGTAGGACTCTGTTCACAGACGAGCCTCAATTAAATATTTTTACCTATTTCGGTCTCCTTGCTTTCTCTGTCCTCGACTTGTCTCCTTTTTTCATGCTTTCAAAGACAATATCATCATCATCATGGCATTAGGTTCGCTGCCATCATCATTAGCACTATCGTTTGAATATTATTTCCTTGACAAATAATTCCTTTTTTTTTTTTTTTCCTGCAAAGTAACGAACTTGGTTTTTTTTTTATTGGTCGTATGCCATAGGTCTTCAATAATTATAAGCCTCGTATAAAAAATATGGATTTTAGAATTAAGAATCCCGGTTACCTATCCTCTACATACGCATGTTTGTTTCATCATTTTTTTTAATCATTTTATCATATTATTTTTATCACTTAAAAATATATAAATGAAAAAATAAATATTTTTACTTATAGAAAAATCAAACAGATCTGATATAAATATAATATAGATAAGATACAGATGAAATAAAAAATTATAATTTTAGTAGTTTTGTACGTAGCAAACGTGTTGTTTGGATTGTTTGATCTTCATTTGTAATTGGATTCGCATATAATCTAATATGTATTTTATCTATATTCGGTATGTTTAATCTATTTATTAATAAAAAATCTGATTTATTCGTATCTATTTTTTTATAATCTATCTGAACCGAAATGATAATATGTCACACCTTCGGTGGACCAAATAGATTCTCTTACGATAAATGCGAGACCTATGCAATTCTTTATAATGCAATGATTAAGTATGCTAGCGGAAAAAAAAAAATAAAATAGAAGGGAAAAATAAAAAAACCCAAATCACACACACATATTAGTCCTCTCATTCAACCAGTGCCGACTTTTTCCATTTAAGATTTTTGGGTCAGGTGCACATCATATGACTTTAGGATTTTAGCAAGAGACTTGACAAATATATATTAAATAAAATATTAGACATGTGTTTTGTTGAAGGAACAAACATAAGTTGGTTGATAGTATAAGTGGTAAAATATAATGCTATATTTTAAATTTTTAATTTGATTGTCTTCTTTTAATATGTATATTATTAAAGATAATGTCATACTTAGTACATTTCACCTATTTTCTGGATAAACTGTATAATTTCTAAAATTCCTTAGTTTAATATACAGTTGAATTTTTTATGGTCAGCGATACTAATAGTCACTTTCATCAATTTCTTTCTATCGTGCAAACTATTGTCTAATGAGAAAGTGACAAAAGTCACTTAATCTAAATATTTATTTTTCATTTTCTTCTTCGATTTTTGTCCAATTTTTTCTTTTTCTTTTTTAATTGAAAGACTAAAATAGGAAGTTGCATGCGTAAAACATGAATTATAACTCAATTAGTAATGAAACCATCAAGATATTGGAAATCAAATCATTCAAGTCGGAAAAGGAATGCAACCCATGTTGAAAAGAAAAAGTACGGATTTTTCTCCATCTTGGGATTTTCTAATGTGAATATAACTTTTAGGAAAATTTTATAGTCCAATCACTAATATATTAATTTTAACGGTTATATAATTGATTGGACGGTCCTATAAATGAAACCTTAGAAGCTCTTTTAAATTTATAAGTAGGATTGCTTTTGGTTTAACTGACACGGAAACTTGCATCAAATGCACTTAAAATCAATTAAATTCAACTTTCACTTTAGTAATTTTCTTTTGCCAATTACAATGGAAATGAGGAGAATGCAAACCTAGAACATCTTTACATGAGAGACTAAAGAAGATGTCATTAGATTATAAAACCATCATCTCACTTGTAATTTTTTAAGATCCGAAACCTTAGTAGTGTCTCACAAGAAATTAGAATTCTTTTAGCAAAATCGATCAAATATGTAACTATCTCGAATCCTTATCATCTAAAAATTAAAAAGCCTCAATTAATTTATAAAAATTGATCAATCACTTCAATAAAAAGTTCAAAAATTGAGTAATCAGGTATTGTTAAGTTTTGAACCAAGGCCACTATCAGTTGAAAGTGCGAAGTTTAGATTGTCCATTATGTTATCTAATATGCCTCGTAGACATCTCAATTGGAATAAAATGAATTATTTTAAGACTTACATCCTGTGTTAGCAAATCATTGGCCAAAAGAGTTATTAGACAAGAAAAAATATGATGAGGTTAGATTAAATAGTATCATGAACCTTAAAATGTCTAGTAGTGAAATTAGCAATTTGAAATTTAGATAGTTAATTAAAAATTAATTACAACTTAAGTTTCAAATACAACATTATCCCTTTTATTTATCAAGAGTTATTATGAAAACCAATTAATACTTACTATATTTATACTTATTAGAGAATTTTAGAAAGTAAATAAACACAAATTTTTCATATTATTCATCAAATAACTGATACACATAAAATAAGAATAAAATTAAAAATAAATCCGAATTTGCATAACAAAATTAAAAGATAAATAAATAGAAACCATAAGAACCTTAATCTTCTAGTGGTTACAAAGGCTCATTAATTTTGCCTGCTGTATGAATACTATTCTCTTGTCGGTATTTAACAAATTAAAAAAAAAAATCATACACATCTTCTAATAAAATATGAAAATAATGCTTCAATAATCAAATCTTTTTTTTTTATTTAAAACACTTGATTAATAAAAGTATTTAGACCCTACTGGCATTCGTTGGTAATTATCAATCCTTCCCAACCTTTCTCTCTCTATTTTTTTTTTTCCTCCTCCAGCTTCGCAACCTTTCTAAAAAGATTGGTTTCATACTTTAATTTGAGTAACCTTTCCATATATTTTTCTTGCTTTTACATTGCTCTCGTGGTTATCTCCTTTGTTACCTGCAGAGTTAAATAAAAAAAAGTTTAAAAAATAAAGTAAAATAAATCCCGGCAATCTGACAAACTTTTTTAATAAATTACTTAACATACTATTTTGGTATCGTATGCAACTCTTCCTATTAAAAAATTATCTATTTTATTTGAAGGTATTTTTAGAAGAATACTTTAATAATTTTTAAAAATTTTTATGAATACTATATTATATAAGTTATGCAAATTTAACATCAAAAAGATAAAAAAATATACATAAAATGGTTTATTAATTAAACAACTTATAAAAAGATTGGCAAATAAGCCGATAAAGTTTCTCCCTTGTTGGTAATATTCCACTGCAAATTTTATAATGTAAAGTTGAAATCTTTCCAGCCGAAAACCAGAGATTAAGCACAAAACCCGCTTTCCTTTTTTAACGACTTTAATGACCACCATTATAAATTTAGTGTGAAGGGACAGTCTACCATGTCCCATAGGCCCCCCCCATGGCTACCTGCTTTTGATGGCAAAAAGACAATGCCTCGAAATGCGCGCTAAATTTTACTACTATATCCCTTCCCTCGTAATTGTAGTTGTAGCTGTTGTTTCAAATTCAAGTAAGTATTTTTTATACATGTCGTTGCAATCTTTCATGCTCTTTCTTCAACTTCTTGTTATATAATGAAAATATGCTAAAGGGTCTCCTGAATATTGCCTAAAAAACAACCTTCTTTGAATCAGGAACTTATTTGATCCTGAATGGTATTAGATTCTACATGTTGGAATGGGTATTTAGGGTGGTGTGTGTGAGTATATATATGGATAAAAATATACATTTTGATTGTAAATTTGAATACATTTATTTATTGAATAAGATTCGAGTATGATCTCCTATCTATATGTTGTACCTATGATTCATATGAAATATTTTCTTATACACAAAGGTTTAATGTCATGGGGGGTGTCACTACATCATAATACATAATACTAAAATATCGTAGATATATTGGTGATAATGGATGCCTTACAACTTTATTTTTCCATGAATATCTATTGTATGAACATAATTACATAAATATACATATTTAAATTTTGCACAAAAATGGTATGTATTGAATGCGATTTAGGGTTGTTATATTGAATTTATTATAGAAATTGCACCTAATAAATGTGATTTATGTTTTTCTTTTTTAAATGGCATGTCATAAATTGGATTTTGCTATTTTTAAAAATGACAATTAAATTTCTATAACTTATATTGGGGTAATTTTTTTACTATATTAGTATACATGTGTTATACCCTAAGCATAAAAAATAAATATAATTAAATTAGATAGATGTATTCAAAATTCATTTGGTATCTCATAGCATACTATTTTAGAGCAATACTAATGAAATCAATTTTAGATAACATTTTTAATTTAAGTGAAAAAGTTTATTTATATATAAAGTTATTTTTTATAATTTTTATTATAATACATTGTTTGTGAACTAGGGGTGTGCGGGTAACTCATATGATATGTGTATAAGGTCTTCAGACCTTATACCGAACCTAAAACCTTGATTATACTATAAAAGATACAGGTTCCAGGGTATCATGTATCTACCCTATTAAATATTATACAATAAAATTAATATTTAATCAATAATGATGTTTCATATTTTATTTTACAACCATTTATATTCAAAATTATTATTTGTAGACTACATTTTAGAAAGTTTTTTTATAGAAGGATTATTATTATTTTATTTTAGAATGACTTATTATTTTATTTTAAAAGAACTACGGTTGTATGTATATACGTACTTACTTGAACTCTCAAATTATATAGAGGTGTTGTTTTATATTATAGCACTAATTAATATATAGAAGTGGTTCCAAAGTTTTTAATTTCAGAATTTTGTGCAAGTTTTATAATATTTTTTTAATATCACATAAATATGTTCCTCAAGTATTTATTATAGGTTTCAACTTTTACATATGAATAGATTATATATATTATAGAACTTGTGGTAATAACAAATTACTTTTTAAATTTCTTTCTGGATATTATTTATGTTGAATATATGAAAATAAGATAGCGTTACATATTATATGAAAACATATTAAAGACTATAAACTTTATGTATTAAAAAGAAAGAAAAAAAATATAAAGATTTTATTAAAAAAAATTACAAGTTCCAAAGAGTATCCTATACCTTGTAGGTTTTATAAGGTATAGGATACAGGGTGAGTATAAAGAGCCATAAGGAAGGTTTTAAGTACAAAATTCAATATCATGTATCTTATAGAATATGGTACGGGTATGAGTAATGCTTCATACCCTACCCATCCTATACCTGCTCATGAACCATATCTAAAGACAAGGTCATTTTCAATTATAAATTAATTCCAAGATGCATAGTCATAATATTTTAAACAAAACTAGTAAAAAGAAAGAGCTTATATGTCATATGGCATATTTTGGAATCTCTAAACTTTATATAGCTTTAAGTCCATAGTAATTCTAAAGAATTAAAATATGGGTTTTGTTTTGATTTCAAATTTTAGTAACCTTTATATACTAAGGCCAAATACAAATCAAATTGAGAGGGTACAATGTTCAACTTAAACTCATATTTGAGTTAAAAATTCAAAACTTGAACTTTGACTAAAAGCAGAGCAAAAGAAGCTTGACTGGCCCATTTAGACACAGTTAATCTAAAATAAACTTCTTTTATTCAAATTACAATGTTATTTATATTTAAGCTTGGTTTAGACTTGATTAACATTTAAATTTAACTCAAATTCAATAAATTTACTAGTTACTTGAGTTAATTCTTATGAAAAGTTAACACAACAAACTATTAGGACAATCTCGGTTTGACTATTTTAAAGTCAAACTCAAATACATATCAAACCTAACTTGAGTATCCCATAAATAATTTGACTTCTTTGTATTCTTAATACTTATAATCTATTTTATAAGCCATAAGTTCCCTCCTATCCATCTCCTTTAGATTCACATTCTTATGTTATGTTTGGTAAGCAATAATTGTTTGGAATGGAATGGATTAGGTTGGTTTGGAATTGAATGAGTTCCGAAATGACAAATCCATTTCTATGTTTGGATGGTTATATGGAATTGAATGACTATAAAGTATATTTATGAAAATTTTCCCTAGAAATAAATGCAAATGCAAATACAAATATGTGATAGGATAAAAGAGTAATTACACTTTGCATAATTAATAAAACTAGAATGGAATCGTGATTTAGAATTGAATTCCCTATTGAAGTTGGAATCATCGATTCTAAGGAACCGTGATTGTAGCTTCTAAAAGTGCATCCAAATATAAGAAATGGAATGGAATCTATAATTGCGATTCCATTCTGGATCTATTTTGACATATTAAACACAACATTTTTACCTACTAATGAATTTATAATATATCATGAGATCTATTGTATATTATCAATGGCAAATTCACCTCTTAATAGGACTTTGCAAGCACATCTAGAAATACATTTAAACTACGATAGTTATTGTTTATTTATGTTTCATAACAAGTACCTATGAACGTTGATCTTAGAGAAATCTTGATTCGATGACATATTGAGAGATGTCATGGAAAGGAGTATAAGAGAAGGAACAAGTAAACTTGGATCATTATCATACACATGTGACAGTTGATTGAATTGATGTTTTTAATTGTTTTTGTATTGTTTTTAATGAAGTATGTCATTTGATCATCTATAGAATCATTTTAGCAGAGGTTTGGTGTTTATGCAAAACTTGCCAATGTTTTAAGTGGTTAGATGAAGAACAAGAGGCTTCTATACATAGATTTTGACCCTTGATGTTACCAATTGGATGAAGATAAGATGGACAGACCATATGGCTCGCTGTTGAGAATCGTTGGATTGATTTTAACAATTGATGAAGATAAGATGGACAGACTATATGAATCTTTGTCAAGAATCGTTAGATTAATTTCAACTATCAATGGTCCAAAATGAAGCCTCCTTTTTTCTAGTGCAACACATGGGATTTGGACTTAGAAATAGGCTTAGTGAAGCCTGATTGATTATACGATAAATCAATCTTTGGATAAGCTTAAAAGCTTATGAAGGGCACATGAAGCCTAAATTGACCGAAAATGACCTCTTTTGACCCTACTTTTTGCAAGTGAGAAAAATGAGTAAGGCTAAGAGTGGGCAAGCCAAGCCAAATCTATCTAAAACATTTCTTATTGGATTTGGTTTTCTAGGCCTTGCCATCGGCTTAGTAAACCAATCAATGGTATTAAATTGTGTTAAAAGTGTAATTACCATAGTAGCCCTCTATGATGTAAATGGAGGTTTATCTTTTCCTTTGTTTTTCTTTTTTAAAATAGAACTTACTTAATCCGTTTTTTATTAAATCAATTTAAAAATTCCTTAACACTATATTTGAATAAAAGAAATGAATTGTGAGGGAAGGAATTTAATAAAAATAAACGTGGGGGTGGGGAAGGGATATTTTTTCTTCATGTACAAAAATCATTTTCTCTGCGAGGATAAGGAAAATATAATAAATTCTAAGATTATTCTCTAAATGAAAATATTGCTTTATATTTGTTTGGATTGGCTTTTTTCCGGCAGATACAGATACTTTTTCAAACTTTTTGCTAGCAAATTATTTATTAAGAAATAGATATAGATAAAAAAAAGTTGACAGTTCTTATCAAAGATCAAATAGAATAAAAATAGATAAAATTTAGATGCAAATCGGATATATTTACACATATCATTTTAAAAAAGATACAGATACAGATGAAATACAGACAATCCAAACAGACCCTTAAAGGACTTTTGTACTTCCATGAATATAAAAATATATTAAAATTATCTTCCTTCTCTTTTGACTTTTTATCAACCAAATTTGTCTCACTTTTTTTTTTTCTTGTTTAATTATTTCCTTTTATTTTTATTTTTTCCCTAATCATTTGCTTTATCGCAAACAGACTCGATGCTTATATCCAAATTTATAAATCTAAATCTTATAAGACGGGTATGATTACTTAGGGTTATGGATGCAGTGCTAGTTTCGTTAAACAGATTTCTACTCCAAATTTTTATGACTTGTTCCCCGAATTAAAACATGTAATGTCCTATTCATCTTTGAGCCGACTCGATATCTTATATTTTATATTTACCAACTTTTGATGTACCTTATAATTTACTAATGCATCTAGTATATAATGTACATATCGGTAATTTTTTTCTTCACAAATAAGATTGAATTTAGTGCATATATCACAATTTTTTGTATTCCCAAATAAATCTTCGTAAAACCCCCAAATGCCACGGAAGTTGGGTTAGTTTAGTCGATTAAAAATAATGAAGATATTAAACATCATGATATTATATGGGTTAAATAGTAGATACACTTCTTTATATTTGTATTATACATACCTAAAGCATTTTATATTTAAAAGTAAGCACTTAGACTTTCAAATCTCAAGAAAATGTATTTATAGAGTTTATTTTACTATTTTATCTTTAATATGCCATTTAAAAAATAAAACACTATTCTCTCTTTTTTTTTTTTTTGAGGCAAAATGGTCATTAAGGGGGTGAAAATGCACCCCTTTCATTCAAAAAAACAAAGGAGTTTTGAGCTCTCAATTATAAAAACGAAGAGTGTTAGGTACATCTATATGAAATTTAAAAGAACATATATAATTACAGTTTACCTTATTGTATATAATAGAAAAGTTCAAGGTCATAATATTTTTAATGGCAAAGCTTTATGTCAATAGTCATTTTTCAACCAAGTGTCTAAACATGAGTCTAGTCCCTTCAGACTCAAGATATGACCTATAAAGCAATGGAAGCTCAAAAGTTAAAGACTAATGTTCATGTTAGACAAGTGGTAGCCATGATCAAACTGGAGGAGAGAATAAGACAATATGCAACTTTGTAAGAAGAGGAAGCTTGCTAAAATAAACAAGGTAACCACTAAAATACCCTTGATCTTAAAGCTAAAGAGGGTTTCCACTTTCTTTCTTTTTGTGTGTGTGTGGGAGTGGTTTCTTCTAAACATTTTATTATCTCACCTTCCTTAATAGTTTATACTAACTTGAGTATTGGAATGTTTGTATTGGGACTATCCTTGGTGCCATTTAGGTTGCATTCATTACTTATGCAAGTAGCCCATAAACACCAATTTAGAAGAATGACTATTACGCTAGTCTAAACTCAATAAATGAGAGTTATATACCAATACTTTTTGAAAAGAAATAAGGAAGTAGTACTCCACTTATAATATGAGATTTCTTGTAGCAAAACTTTGTAAAAAGAAATAGCTACTACCTTTTACAAAATAACGCCTGATAATTCACAAAGTACCTATACTACCTATTAAACACAAAAATTATGAAGGGGATATTCTTAGTGCAAACAGTAAAGGAATGGGACAAATTTTTGCTATGTAAAGAAAGAATGTTACATGTATTTATAATATGGAGAGACTATCCCCGAGCACTTTACATTAGCCAGGCTATGAATTACATGACAACATTCGGTTGAATATGACGTAGAAATTTGCAAAACCAATTTCATATTTGTTTGTTCATCTTTTAAAATTTAACACTACGCGATGAAATTGTGAATAGAAGAAGCTCATCTCTACTTCTCTGACCCTTTTAGCAAGTTAGTCATAACAATAACTAGCTCTCTCCACACATGAAAAAGCTGGCATCGAATATCTTAACAATGTTTATACAACAAAAGAGTTAATCTCTGCAACCACTTTTTTAAAACTGAAATGCGTAAGTGCAGACACATCGGAGGTCCTTGACATGGGTATTTAGACGAAGTACCTCATTTTTTAAGATTCTTACAGATGTAGAGAATTTCCTCAACTTTTTGGGATTCTATGTGAAGAACCAAAAAGGTAAGTTTCTCTGAAATATTTTATTTTATTTTGTAAAAAAAAAAGGAGATATTGTATAAAAGTAAATGAAACCCATTAAAGTATAAAAAGAAGTGAAGAAACTTATATGAAAAACCTTATAAATAAAGTTGTGAGGTTCTTCATATGGAAAGTTCTATTAAATACTGATATAGCACTTTAAAAATCTTGTGAAGGACTCGATAAATGTGTATAGTCCCCTATAGATTGTAATGGAAATTTTGCATTGGTGTATAAGGTTGGATCATAAATACCATGTTAACACTGGTTGAAAACTTTACGTAAAGTTGTTGAAAAATGCCCATAAGTTTATGATGATTTGTTTATTGACTACTTTCATCTTACGTTGTTACACATAATATGAGAGCCAACTCCTTAAATAGTAGAGTTCTATATGGGTTATGGAATAAAATTTATATTAGCTTATAAAGCTAAGTAGTGAATACTACACTAATTCCTAGATCAAGTGGTTCAAAAAGGGAAGAAGGCCCATCAGTATTTGTTGGCTTGGTTATGATTACTTTTAGCTGAGGCGTTACACTAATGTTCTTAGTTAATGGATTCTATGAATTGGTGAGGACACAAGATGTTCTCCCCAAGCCTTCCCTCCCTCATTGTTCCCTGAAATATTTATCACTTGACCTTTTTTTATCTTACCCCTTGAGTTAATACATTCCTTTTTCATGGGAAAAAAAGAAAAATCTTACCATTTGAGTTATTTGGCCCTCTCTTTTGGTTGATGACAAACTCATGATGTTTGCTTGGTCATTTTTTAGGATAGAAACCCTTATATTATGTTTGGTTTATTAAAATAAATTTATTATTGAACAAAACTTCCTATAATACTTGATAGATGTCAATATTTTTGGCCTTTATATGGTAGTATAGGCAAAATAAAAAAAATTAACTAGAGCCCAAACAAATAATTTTTTCAATCACAACCTCATCAACTTACTATTAGCATTATCACCATTGTTCCTATGATTGTTGTCCTTTGTTATCACCACTATTACTTACACCATTGTCACAATGATAATTGTTTAGTATCACCAACTAAAAGAATTCAATATGATAATTATAGTTGACTTGTTAAATTGGTCGAAGTAGTTTGGCTCCAATTTGACCTAGATTTGAACTGCACTTAAGCTAAGTTGTACTCATCAATCAATCGACCAATATCCCTGGGATTATTACGAAAAAAATGACGATTCTTTTACAAGTTTCATTAGGATGTACTCTTTTTCCCCCTAATGGATAGAAAGGGGAAAAAAAAAACCAAAAACAATTATGATGCTTATACAGAAAATGCCTACATATATATATATATATATTATGTAATCAAGTTAATTAACTTTTCCAACAAAAAAGTAAGACCTACTTCTTTCCTTTCTTCTTTTTCTTTCTAAACGGCTACTAAACTAACCCCACATCCACGCAAAAAAAAAAAAAAATCCAACAGATATATCCATTAAGTTTGTATTAGAACATCACAAGACAAATTGAATTTTAATCCAGTAAAAATATAATAAAATTATAGTGGTTATTATTATATTTACTTGACATAAAAAATATAAGTAATAATTGAAAAATTTTATTGTTCCATCATTAAATTTGATAAGATCGATTCTTTCACTATTTAACAGCTCACACCATATTCAACTGTAATCAAACCATTAAAATAATTAATATTTTAATTATTATATTTATTTTAGTAATTAAATGATGAACTAAATGATCTCTATCGACTAAATTATAAAAGATTCCTATCGAATTATTATAATAAAAGTAAAATATCTTAAAAATATGAATTATAAAAGACATGACATTTATAAAAAAACTAAAAATAAACATTAAATAACAATTTATATATATAAAAATATGAATTATTTTTGTTGGTTTTCATAAAAGAAGATTTGGCTCAGGATTATTTATTATTTTTTCTTGTAATAATTTATTATGAAAGTAATCACCCGAATAATAGCTGTACCTAAAACTAAAAAACGAATAAATAGTTATCCCTATCCTATCCGATAAAACATTTCTTTACGTACACATACAAAACCTATCTCTCTCGCTCTAATTTCTCTCTCCCTCCTCCGAGTACAGAGTTTATGAAGAAGTGAACAAACCGAGGCTAGTGAAGCTCTTCATAACCAGCTGTTGCACGCCTTCCCTCAAAATACTATTTCTTAATCCATAATAGCCCCCAGACCCACATCATTTTGTTATTACTCTCTCTTCTCTCTCCTCTCTCTTTGTTACTGCTGTCACCCTGCATTACTCTCTCTCTCTCTCTCATAACTTTTACTCTCTTTCTCTCTCTGCTTCCTCCTCCACCTTTCACCAACTCCAAGTACAACACTACACTAACACTACACACTCCCCTACGCTGTTGCTTCTACTACTACACTCTAAAACCCTACCAAAATGGCCAGTTCAACAACGGCCACCTCCATCGGAAAAGTCATCGGAGCCACCACTGACGGCCACGGGAACAGGTCCAACGAGAGGTCTGCTAGAGACTCTGCTTACGGAAACAACACTTACTCTGATCACCACCAAGCACTTGTTGCCGAAGAGAAACCTTCCAGGGTTGAGATATGGGGTTGGCATTTGTACGGCTTTTCTACTATTTTTTACAGACTACGCTCATTCCGGTGGTTTTTCCTCTCATTATCAGCCAAGTGGTGGGTTCTCCACCTGAACCACCTCAGGGTTGGGGGAAGAGTCACCGTGGCTTGACTTGTCGCCCAAAGGAACTTAAGTTGTGAGTTTTCTTTTGTCTCTTTGAGCTTGTTTCTGTTGTTTTTTGTTCCTTCATCTTGTGCGTCTTTGCTGAGGCTGTATTTTTGCTATTTGTCGTTGTTGGGTGTGTTGTATGCTTTAAATTTCTGTTCAGTTTTTGTTTTTGCTGGTGTTTGGTTTAAAATGCTTGTAGTTGGAAAATTTCGAAGTTGGTCCTTTTTAATTTGTTTTGTTTTGTTAGTTTTTTGGTGTACATAAATTTTTTTTTTTAAAAATTTCATAGTGAGAATTATGTATGTTTTGTTTGAGTTTGTTTTTTTTGTGAACATGTATATTTTTGTTTTTAAAAAGTTGTAACAGTTCTTTATATTTCGTTGTTCTTTTAAGGTGTTCTTGTTCTTTTTTTTTTCCTTAAACATAAATAACCCTATGATGTTTCATGGGAGACATTTTCTAGTAGTCTGCAGATTTTTCGTTAGCTGAATATTTCAAGAAAAGGGCATATTCTGGTGAAATTTTTCCCAGTATGAGGGTTTTAGAAATTGTCAACTTTATTACTAACCGTTACTGTCTTTCTTAGATTGAAAGATGCCTGGATATGACCAGATTTGTCGTTCTATGGAAGTTTATTATTATTATTTTTAATTTTCTTAAAAAAGATTATAATTTCAAATGTAACCCAACAAAGAAAAAGTAAAAGGAAGAAAAAAAAGAAGGAAACAAAAGAAGAACATGGGAATTCGAGCTAGAGATGTCACAAGCATAGATGGTGACCAAACCGGTGAGGAGTTGTGGTACCAGATCTCTTCTTTCGAAGTACTGTGCTTTCTCTTCTGTTATGTCACCAACGTCTGTGATGTTGGAACTGTTTTTTTTATTTTTTATTTTTTGGCCAATGGAACTGGTTATTGTGTTTGCTCTTTCTCAAATTTCTTAAAATAATATAATAAATTGATGGAAGGTGACAAGAGTCATGTCATGCACAAGACAGTCAACATGAATATAATGTGTCTGTGTGAGTGTGTCTATGCCTTTGTCTGTGTCTCTGTTTTCTTTCAATTAATTGAAGAAAATTTTTTGAAACGATGAAAAATGGAAAAGCAAAAGGACAAGTGAGGGGAACATGGGGTACAGGACACAGACAAACTTTGCGTGGAGATAGAGCTTCAAGTTTCACCTCACGATTCGACTTGATCAACATTTTTTACTTGTGAAGGATGATTTGCAACAGGAGCAATGATAGGGAGAAAGGGTTCAAATAACGAAAGAAGACACAAAAATATAAGTCTATTCGATACCTGAAATACTGTTGTTGATTTTTCATACCATTGGTGAAAGTGTGAAAAGGGAACGCCAATAATTCGTGATATTGTTTTAGTTCGTCATGTACTGCTAGATGTCAATTTTGTTGCAAAAGGGGACCTATTTGATCCACATGTTTTGACTTGTTGGATTTGGATTTTTCAGGCTTTGTTGAGAATCACTGAAAATCTGACCTTCATCCTTTGGAAAGTGTTGACAAGCCCCTCAGACATTTCTTGGCTGCTTATGACTTTTCATGTGCTTAATTTTTTTCTGTTTGTGTGTGTTTGTCTTGGATAGTTGAATAGCTTATCTATTTTGCCCTATTAACTATTGCTTGATAATGCCTGTTTGTGGGATTGTCTTTATTGACCATTGGGACCTATTAGATATGGTAATTCTCTTCTTTTACCATCCTGTCTGCTTCTAGTTACTTAACGATATGTCGGAAGATCTTCTTCTTATGTTGTGGCATGGTGCAATTAATTCAATTCGACAAAGTAACGTGGACAGCTTGTTGTTGTTGTGGCAGGTTTGAAGCATTGGCACACGGGTCAGTTGGCCATTCTGGAGTCTCTCCTCTTGAGTGGACTTCTGTTTCTTGGATCATAGGCTTAGTTTTTGCTGCTCCAACGCTTAGCTTCATTTCCATTTATCTAGACTATGGGCAGTACCAAAACGTGGTTGCTGGGGCCGCAACAGTCCTTGGAGCTCTCTTTTGTCTCCCTGCAGGATTTTTCAAGACTCCTTGGATCTTCTTACCATATATCATTGCCATTGTTGTTGCTAATGCCGTTGCGACTGCTTGCCACACTCGCAATCTTGGCCTCATGATTCGGGGCTTTACTGGACCAGCTGTTCAAAAATGCCAATTCCTTGTTAGAAGATCTGTTTCAGGATGGCTTTCCCTCTATGGCACAGCTGCAGGCTGCTTTGGTGCTACTTTGATCTCTGCATTTACTTACCACATGCTTGAGCAGAAAGAAGAGTTTATCAGCTTGTGGGTTGTCTCAATCTTCAGTGGCCTAGCATGGCTTCTAGGTAACTCCATGTCATCACCACATACCGACCTGGTTCTGACTCTTCTCCTCCATCTAATGCTTATGTTTTATCACTTTTCAACTACCCTCACGCAATTGGGAGCCTTGTCAGTGTCTTTCTCGCTCCTTTGCAACAATGTGCATTTTCACAGGAGGTGTGCTTTATTTGATGGGAGAATTGTGCCTCAGACCAGTAGTGGTGCTGTTCTTCTTGTTGACTTACTTCCTCTTTCCGATTCTCTCCCTGCCTCTCTTGCATCCACTGCAGAACCTTATTAAGGCCAATGCTGTTAAGATGAAATTGCTGGGCTTCCTACTGACAATGCTTACTGCAGCAGTTGGGTTCTATTTCCGCAGGAAGAACTGGAGTAAGGGGCATGTACTCTTCTTTGCTGCCATACAGAGCACTGCTGCTGGGATTTTATATGCTTTTGGAAGGGTGTTGTTACTGGACTGTACTCCACCAGGAAAGGAAGGTGCTTTCTCAGCATGGTACTCATGGGTCAGAGCTCTTGGCACTTGTGCAGGTTTTGCCATTGCATCAGTGGTGCCAGGTAGTGTGAGCACATCCTTTGGGGTTGGCTTCATATGTGCTTTGATGGGGTCAGTAATGTTGGTCTTCGGAAACATCAGCGACTTAAGTGGAGCAAAAGCCGCAGGCAATCTGAAGGAAGATGCTGAGCTTGGGTCACCAATGGCGGGCGTGGATAGGAGCATGGTGACGAAGCAAACCACTAGGGTGGATGGTCCCTGAACGGAGTGAGAAAATATTTGAAAAAACAGAGTTTGTTTCAACACATAGGGAAATAGGTGTGTATTGTAATGGTATCTTTGGGCAAAAAAAAATCAGGAAAACAGGAATTTCTTTTAACTTGTGAATGGTGGAATTGGAAATGTTTGTGTAACTTGTAGATCTGACTAGAGCTTTTTTACTGTAGTTTGGCTTATTATTTATTAGAATTGCATGTGGGTTTGTAAGTGATTTGGGTTGAGAATTGATTATCATTCTTTTGGTTCATGTAGAAGTTAGTAGCATCATGTTTTATAATAGGGTCCCATTTCATTGTAAAATTTGATTTTGTTTTATGCTAGGTTGGATGATGTTTGTTTTACAAATTTAGTCAACAATGTTATGGTTTTCTTATTTCTTTCGTTATTCTCTTTTCGCCACCTTTTGTTTTGCCTGGATCAGACTGCTCGGCACCGATGCAGTGTAATCTTTTCGCCACCTTTCTGAGTTTGAACTTGTTTGAAATGTTCTTGAATAAGATAGAGAGACGATGATGTGGAAACTCTGAATTTGATTAATATCTGAGTTCGTAATAGAGTCTGAGTTCAACTTCAGTTCAGCTAGTCTGGAGAGTAAGCAGTTTCGACTCAGCATATGATGGGCTATGCTGTCCGTTAGAGTCAAAGCAATGAAGGCCAGGGCGCGAGGGTCTAAAAGATTGTAAGTCGAAGCTTTTCCCCAACTCAATCAAACATCTCTTTGGTCAAATTCAATTCCACATTAAAAGCTTCATTATTGTTATTATTGGCATCAAAAGCTTCATGTTTATCGCGTTAAAATCTCACCATGAAACCGTTTAATACGAATTAATTAACTACCATCATCATCACTTGTCCAGACCATTGGCTAGACATTCATATGGTGGGAAAAATAAAAAAGGAATGATTCTTAAAACCATGGCCAATTTAGAGGGGGCTAAAAGTGTCCTGACTTTAAGTTTGAAAAATGTCCATTCTTAGGTTTTTGGAAAATGTTCATTCTTAGGTTTAAATATAATATATGTATGTATGGTATGTATGTTTTAAAAAGCAAATATGAATATATTATTATGCATGCCTAAATAGTAAAAAAGTTGGTGATTTAATCAAGAGACCATAGATTTTTTTTTTTTTTTTGCCTAAGAGACTATAGATTCAAATCACATAATCATCATTTTACTTTTTAAAGATGCATTTATTGCTTAAATGACTCTCTCCCTCTTAACTTTACCTTTTTTTTAATAAAACTATATCAAGCTAGATAAATTATCCTAAATTGTTACTTTTATTATTATGCACCATAGATAATTATTTTATTACCCATATTAGATATTTTGTCCTATTTATCAATTATTAGTAATATCATCAATTATATAACTTGGTTTGATAACAATTTTTTTTTTTTTTTTTATAATTACTGTTATGATGTGAATTATTAAATGATTGATATTGTTAATTTGATAAACATGCAAAGTTATTATGATTTTTTTTAAATACCAATATTCATGTTAATATGCTTTTTTATTTTACTAGTAGTTTCCTATTGAAATCTTTTTTTTTTATCTATTTTGTTGAAAATAAAAATTATATAATTTTTATGTATTTTTAAAATAAATTAATAGATAAATATTGATTAATATATATGCTATAATAAAAAGGTGAATTTTTTTTAAACATACAAGACGTATGGTAGACATAGGCATGGTTGGTTCCGAACTGGAACCATCATCGACGGTTCCAGAATCGAAACAGACCAGTTGGTTAATTTCAAACCGGTTATGGAACCACTGATTTCACGATTCTTAAGCGGTTCTTTGGCCTAGAACCGGTGGAACCAGCGGTGGAAACCGACTTCACGAAAAAAAAAAAGAAAAAATAAAAATAATATTAAATAAATAATTATTAATATTTAAATTATTTCATATAAATAGTAAAATTTATTACTTATTCACAATATTGGATATTGTTATTATCAACAACACAAATAAACATAGCTTAAAATCATACATAATTAGTTTAAATAAACTTTTCCTAAAAGCAAAATTCATTTTCTTAATAATGTGAGACTATTTTTTGCATTGTAATTTTTTTAATCTTTTAGAGTATTTTGCAATGTCATAATACTAACTATAATTGAAATTGAATGTATTTGTACACATATAAATATGTATTCTAAATAATTTTTAAAAATTTTGGTTAAATAATTAAATACTTTTAGATCCAATAATTTTTTTGAATTTAAAATTTATTTTATTAAAATTAAAAATTTATTTTTATTTTTTTATATTTTAAAAAAACGGTTAAGCAGTTTCGAAACCAGAATCGAGAATTGGCAGTTCCATGGAATCAAACTGAAACCATAAGAGACGATTCCGGTTTGGATTCCTCAATTTTAAAATCTGAACCGACGATTTCAGTTTCGGTTCGGTTCTATTCCAGAATCGTGACGATGTTTACGTAGTGGATGTGGTCCCTCAACTTTTTGATTTTGCCTCTGGAGCTTCTTATAATCCTTCTATATTCTTCCTTAATCCAAGACCCTTTTGCAAGAAGTAGCATGTTGAATTTCTTAATTGAATCTTGATCGCTAGCCACGGATTGGAACAACGCGTTTCAACTCAGAACCCAAGAAGTTATCTAAGATGGCGAGGTTAACTCTTATAAGCTGGAATTTATCTAGAAAGTTTTGACCTTATTCCTAAGAATTGAAGACTGAAACGATATATACTTATCTGAATGAAGATGTTTTATACTAGTATTATTTTTTAATTATATTGCATTATGGTAATAATAAATCTAATTAATCATACTGATAATTATAATCGAATAGGGCTTTTAATGCATTTTTTAATTCAACATAACTTTGACTCCATGGTCTTGGTAGGAAAACTCTATAGTGCCGTAATTAATTTTAATGAACCGATCCCGTCACTACCCAACTGATCAAATCATATATAATCGTAATCGAACAATTAAAATAATTAATATTTTAATTATTATTTTTATTTTATTGATTAAATAATTGATCGAGTGGTCTCGTAGACGAAATTGTAAAAATTTTGGGTTTCTAAATAGAAAACAAATCCGATTTAGACGAATCCTTCCTTAGCGCTTCAATACTTGACAGGACTTAAACGTGTTGAACAAGTGGGCTTAATCGACATTCAACCCTTTCTTTTTTTCCCCCTCACCAGCAAGAACCTTAATCCATAGTCAAGCTTAGAGCTTCAACCCAAGTTTGAGTTTGCACTTAGCCTAGTGCCATTTTCAAGAACGTATGGTCAAAAGTTTAAAAAGAAAAAACAGGAAAAGAAGATAAAGAAATTCTCTAGAAAGTTACAATAATGAGCACTAACTTGTAATTCAAGTCTTGGAATTGTGAATGCTAAGAAATGGGTCTGGCCTTCATCAATGTTGAGTCCTGCCGTTGCCATATGATGTTTCTGATGCCCAGTACAGTTCCCAATAAATGCCTGCTCTTTTTAATTGCAGAAAACAGTATCAGGAACTTCATCAGGTCGGAAAAAAACATGTCAGCAGAGGTCCACTCTCAGACTCGATCCTAGACAAGGGCATCTGACATTTCCGATGCTATGTGGCTAGATGCTAATGGAGGCTTGAAGAAATTGTGATGAACGAAAACCTACGAATTTTTTGCTAGAAATAGAGTTTAAAAGAAATTGTTAAATGGAGGGGATTATGTTTCATCTAAACTTAATAATGCACCGTTCAATCGACCTGCAATTTTTAGACTTTGACATGTAACTTGCGCAAATTGTTGGGTGAAGTTGCTCTTTTTTTATTGTACGATGACCTATTTATAAGATGCTATTATATTTTGTTTTAAATATTGTGTATTTTTGTTTTGATTATAAAATGTAAGATGTTTCAGGTTAGTATATTTATTTTAAATACAAAATATATTAAGTGTGGACTAGATTAATATATTTTATTTCAGGTGCGACTTGACTCAAGTGTAACCCTTATATAAAAAAACCCCAGTTGATCCCACTCTATTTGTGAATTCACAACTATAATTTTGTTTTATATTCCATGAGGTATTTATAGCACATGCCTTGAACATCTTAATTATATTCAAAAAGACAAAATTTATCAAATAGTACATTGGTCTTGCCACAATTTTAATAGCCTAATAACATTTATATTGATTTTTCAAATCGAAAAGTCCATTTTCATTGAAATCACTGAAACTAAGAATTATCTTAAATAGAATCTATAAACGTTACTCTATAGAACCAATAATGAAATTTTCATAGTATTCAATCTTCCAACCTCAGAAAATATCAATATTGTCCACAAATTATCAAATTTTAATTTAAAAAATATAATGAGAAAATAATTGATCCTACCAGCATCTTTATTAGTCTCAGTAAGCACATACAAATTCTACAAGTCTTTCACTGTAAAATTAGGTTTTCTATTACTCCCACCATAACAAGTTATAACAAAGACAATCATCTGGATCAACATCATCTGAAAATGAAGTTTTAAACTTGATTGCATAAAAACCCAATTTGGAGATTTTATACTAATGGAACACCGATAAACAAACTTTTCTATTTAATTTGGAGAAAGGAAACTATTTAGATGTACAGGCACTAGAATTATCTGATATTGGCACCAATATAGATTGCCACATCCCTAAATCGAGGAAAATGGATATTTTACCTCATACTCATCACAAAATGAGTATAAAAATGCTCAAGGCCAACAAAATTCAAAATATCTAAAACTTATTTGATACCATCACTTCTCACATTATGGATACCTATATTAAATATATACTTTTTGACCATTATATTCAATATATTAGAAAACCAAAATTTCTAAACACTTTGTAAACTAATTTAACGTACTTAAAAGATTAACTATAACATGGCCGTCGACACAATATGCATTACTCTTTTTATACATGGAAAAAAACGTTTCCCTAAAAGGGTGATTGAATGCTCTGGACACAGTCATAGATTCATTTGCGCATTAACAACCAGATGTAACACATATACATATAACCCATTATAATTTAGCAACCACAAGTTATCGTTTTTGAAATTAATTATTCAAACAACTTGGCTTGAAGTTATATGAAACTAGGCTCGAACTCTGAGTAACTACAGGATCCCAATCCATTTGTATCTGAGCGGTATCAGAATCAAAACGAAAAGGTCACATGATCTAAAGGTAGCATAGACGATTTAGGATCTAGGTCATAAGCTCCGACATGACGCAACACTATTATAAACGGGTTTGCCGGCTTGGGGTAGTGGAAATTGATACAAATAGCACGATATGATTAAATTCATGCCTAGGTTATGGGTTTGTCATTACCCGTTCAACGTTATACTATCATTATATTTTGTTTACTTAATTCACATTTTTCCTATCATGTCATATTGCCACTAGATTAAGTCATAAATATATATATCTATATAATATAAGTCATTCATAATTTATATTATATATATTCTATAAGCCATATATGTTCTTATATAATCTATTGAACTAAAAGGTTCATGTTACATTTTGACAAGATAAAACAATGTAGAATTAACCTATACCTTAAGAATAAAATAATCGTTATTTTGCTTGAAACACAGCTTAATAAGTGCAAAACATGGAGGTTTAATCTTAAAATGCTTAAGTACTACTAGAAATAAAAGAGGTATATTTGAAAGCTTGTTTGTTATAAGTAGCTTTGGACATCAATACATAGATTCCAGTTGCTAGCATGATTTGGAAACTTGACGTAGTGAAATGAATGAAAAAATAACATGATCCATTGATTATATGAATACCCAAAAAGTGATTTTCTATCTACCTATTGATTCTACAAATATCCAAATGAAATAGACATCCAAAATTCGAAAATTGTATGCACATTCAAAAGTAGAGCAAAAAGGAAGCTCTAAGATAATAATAATGATTAATTGTTGTGTTCTCTGCCCTATGGCATACAAATATATGAAATATCAAAAGTTGCCAAAAACAGAATCTTAAAGCTACCAAAAATAGAAAGTCCTTAAAACGTATAGACATAAACTAATTAAAAAGACAAATAAAATACCATAGACGACACAAAAAATGGACATTTCTATTACAAATTATGACACTGTTACGTATTTCCCAAAATAAAAAAAAAAACGCATTTTTGAAATTGGGACTTGAATTTGCAAAACTACCATTGACCAGTATTTGTCTCATTTTTCCATATATCTGTTTGGTACTATTTCCAATTGATTTGAACCTAATTATGTATTAATTAGGTTCTAGACTAAGGTGTCTTGATGCCAAGATGCCCCATTAATTAGACAAAATTAGAATGATGTTGAGCATGTGATGGTGAGCTAATGTTTGGACGCTAGGACATGGCATTCGAATCGTAAATGCTTTTACAAATGACATGAGAGCTTGTGATCTTACAAAATTTTCCTAGTGCCTTGGCATTAAGACATGGTGTCTAATAGTATACCTTGTTCTCTTATGTTGTTTTTAGGCATGATGCAAATGATAAGTGTTTTTACAAAGGGATAATGTCATAAATGATACCTGAATTTTGGTAAAATATGCAATTAGATACCTCAACTTTGAAATTAATCAATTTAATACCTGAAATTTGAAATAAATCAATTTAATACTTAAAAACTTTGAAATTGATTAATTCAGTACCAGAAAGAACCTGGTTGAGGAATTGTTAGCATGTATGAAAAGTTTTTTCTGATACTAAATTGATCAATTTTAATATTTAGGCAAGGTTGTCAGACCTGGATTGGGATTTGACCCGGATATGCTAGGGGGTCAGGGTCAAGCTGTTGAACTGGGGTTGATGAAAAATGAATTTTTATGTTAAATATTAACTATTAAAAAGCAAATAAATGAAATTTACCCTCTCAAATCCATCATTAAATTGAAATCACATTGTACATACTACATATTGAAAAGAAAAAAACAAAATACTATAAACTAAGCTATTGATTCAATTTTTAATTAATGTCATCATAATCTTCATTTGATTCAAAGGCATGCATAAAGTTAACTCGGTCTGCAATTGTATCAAAATCAACCTCTTCATTAATTTCCGTATCATGATCATCTGGGATAAAAAGGGAAGAAAAAAGATAATAGTAAGTCTTTGGAAAAAATAATATTCAGTGAACATATACAAAATTAATAATTTGGAAATAGATGACTAACATTCAGTTAAACCATTAGTTGTTATAGGGGTGGCATCATCTTCATAAATTGCTTGTTCAATTATCTCATTAAAATTAAGTTCTAGAGGTAAATCTTCTTCTTCTTCAGTAATCCAAAAATCCGTCTTATCAATGCAATCAAAATCTATTGGATGATAACTTTTCTTCTTATATTGATGCCTACAAAGAAGTATTTAGCAAAGGAAAAAATTTTAAACATACATAAGTTGAACTATTCTTAGTCAAAATAATTTACATACCTATTCTTCAAACACAAATTATAGTTCACTTAAACAAGATCATTAAACCTTTGATGCTCTAATTTATTTCTTTTCTTTGTGTGAATGCGCTCAAAGAAACTCCAATTAAGCTCACATCCAGAAGCAGAAGCAGTTTGACTTAATATTCGAATAGCAATATTTTGCAATGTAGGAGCACTATGACAAAAAAAAAAAAAAAAAAAAAAAACTCTACCAATCATCCACAATTCAATAAAGCAAGTCAAACAATTTTGATATAAGGAGTATACAATTTTTATCTATTTTTAAAAACCGATATAATCCCCTTACGAATCCTAGAAAACCATTCATAAATAGCAGAAAGAGAAGGCCTTTCATCAGCATCCACAATGCGCAGGAGCTTCACAATGGGAGCTGTGAATTTCACCATGAGCAAACAATCTTCCCAAAATGATGTGTCTAACACAATAGCAGCAAAAGCTTTTCCGGCAATACATTTTGAAAGCCTATGACTAGTGAAATGTGTACTTGTTTCCAAAGCTTGCAAGTCATGTTTATGTTCGAAGATACTTTTCAAAGTAATAAAAGTAGTAGCAAATTGAGTTACTCCTGGACGAACAATTTCTTTCCAACCATCTCTTTTTCTCAACCAAGACAACAAGTGAATATGATTATATACAAATATAGTTACCTTGGAAGCACGCTTTGCAAGCTCATCTACATGATCCATCTTGACAATGTCTTTTAACATTAGATTCAAGCAATGTGCTACACAAGGAGACCAATATATATGATCATACCTCTCTTACAACAATCTCCCTACTGCAACATAATTGCTTGCATTGTCAGTCACTATATGCACCACATTAGAAGGACCAACCCACTCAACTTGTAAACCCCTAATTCTTAGGGTAATTTCAAGCTCGAACCCTAAATCGGAAAAGTCAACTGGAAACCCTAAGTCAACAAATCCTTAGGAAACCCTAGCAGTTTGGATCCGATAACCCCGTGTTCTTAAACCGCGAAGTTGAAATATGAGCGGAGAGTGTAAATTGGTTCGTAATAATCTTAGGATGCTTAAAAATATCAGATTAGTGAATTTTCGACTTATTTCGAACCCGATCGGATACAAACTTTGAAAAGCGTGCCCTGGGGCTCGAGATACCAAAAATATGTTATTAATACCGTTAGACTCATAATTTCATAAAATTTTCAAACATGTCAGTTATATAATTTTTGGTTTATAAAAATTACAGTTATAACATTTTTATTGTATTTTCATTACTACCGGTAATTTAATTGTCTAATCTATCTTTTGATTTCTAATCACACTATTCACAAGTACAACCACCCGTACCCTATTCTTAGATCCTTACAACCTACTCTTACAATATTACATCATTTTCCTTACATTTACTTTTCCAATACTTTTATTACTTAAGTTACTTTTGAATTTTGAATTTTATTACACAAAATATCACACATCTCTCTCTCTCTCTCTCTTGTAGAACCGGCGTCCCCCTCTCCATGCTTTCTCTCTCAATTTATTTTATTTTCTTTCTTTTATTCTACACAAACCCTAATCCATTCTTTTATAAATACCCTTTATGCCAACTTCATTTCACTTTCTCTCTTTTTAACAAAACAAAGCTCTTACAATTTTTTTTCTCTCCTCTCCTCCTCTCCTTGTGCTGTGACACACACACACACACACACACTATCACAATATTTTCTTCAATTTTTCTAGCTTTACACATCTAATAGGTAATATATCTACATCTTACTACAATAAAATATGTAATGGCAAGATCCTACATATGTGATTCCACTAAAAATCTCCATGAGCTTTATGCTAGGGATGTGAAAACACTTAAGCATGAGATTCTTGCCATCACAATGTTGTGGATCTTGTTATTTGAGTTGATTTGCTATTATTTTTCTTTATTATTGTGTTTTTTGTATGTATTCATTTATTAACCTTATCTACATAATGTTCATAGTACATTTGCATTCATGACTAGCATAGTATACTAGATCTAGTTATTTTGAGTACATAAATGCCTTAGATTTTTTTCTTATGTACATAAAGAATTTGTAGTAGCATAATAATAGAGGGAAAATGTTTGAAAGTCTAAGATCTATTTTACTTTCAACAAAAATGATTTTTGGAAATTCGGATCTAAAAAGAACCCTATTTAGAAAAGCTATTTTTCAACTTCAAAATGAGTATTTTGCATTAAAAATGAAGGACTTAGGGAATAGGTATCATGAAGGAACGGTTTTGTTGAGTAAAGCTTAGATCTACGTAGAGATATTTTCAAAACAAGAAAAGTTTACAAAAGTTATGTTAGCATTATATTTCAATCCCAACAACAAACTTAAAATACGTAATAGGGAAAGATTGATATGTGAACACCTATTTTTCAACCCTAAAACAAGAGTTTTACTAAAGAAATGGAAGCTTAAGGAGTAGGTTTGATTATGAATTAATTTTAGAAAGATTGAATGAGCTTTACACAACAAACAATCTCAAATATAAATTTCAAAATTCGGATTTAGAAATGACTTCTATTTGAACACCTATTTCCAAATGCCAAAATGAGAATTTTAATAGGAAAATAGAAGCCCTAGGGAATACATGTAATAAAGACCTAATTTTGACAAGTATAAGTGAATGTTATCAAAGTATAATCCCAAAACAAGGAAAAGTTTCAAAATATAGATTAAACAATGTTTTCATTCTTTAGAATTTTGTGAAATTCGTAACTAGGTAAAACCCCTATTTAAACATCTATTTTCCAACTCCAAAATGAAGAACTTTATTAAAATAATGAGGATATTAGGCATATAGGTCACTAAGGTTGTATTTTAATAAAAACAAGTGTGATTTAGTAAAAAATAAAACTAGTTTTCTTAAGTAAAGTAATTTAAAAGGTTTTGCAAAGCAAAAGTTTTCAAAAAGAATTCTTGTTATCAAATGTCATTAAGGATATACATATAGATAGCTCATCTCATGACATTCATGATAATGACTTGTAGATATTGCATGTATATATAATACACTTGGTATAAACAAAGCTGAGAAAATAGTGTCTTCCACATCCCATAGATTGATCAACACCCATGAATCATGCATGATATTGAGTTATTTATGTATATAAAAGAATCTTTCAAAATATAATGATAGCTAAGTATCTATCAAAGCTTGCCAATGATGCTTAGATGGAAATTAGGACTTAATTTGTGGGTTGGTAATCTTGTATAGTATTGTATATCCTCTTATTCATGGACCAAACGACCTTATTTGATGAAAATGACTTTATAAATAGATAGCTCTCTTCGAATAGGTAGAAATCGGTATATAATATGCGAAATTTTGAGTTAAAATAACCAAGTTATGGCCGTTTTAAGTTGGAATTTCCTTTTAGACGAATTTTGATGAACTTGTTAGAATAGAATCTATAAGTTTCATTTAAACTTCATAGAAATACTCATTGGAGTTATTTCTTTTGATTAGGAGACTTGAGAGACGGGCTAGACCTTCCCGAGGATTATTACGATTAAGTGGATTTTCATGCCATGACAAAGTGAGTTCACTTTCCTTAAATTACATGCTTGTAGCGATAGTGACATTAGAATTAGGATAAGATAAAATTGCAATGTGCATGTGATTTTTGCTTGGTTGAATTGACGATAGGAATGTCGAAATGGGAATTATTATAAGTATTGGTATGATTTAGGATAGAATTAAAGTGTCTGAAATATCTTTGATCGCCTATAATTCACTTAAATAATATGCCATGATCTTATAACTAAATTGTCCATGCATAGCATATGTTGAGTCACATTACATTTGTTATTGTACATTCGTGGGAAGAAGGCATAATAGCTAGGTAACAAGTGGGCCTGAAAACTTGAATGTTAGCATGGAATGGCCGAATTAAAATGAAAATGAAGTGGATACTTGAATCAACTACATACAAAATGAGTGGGTGGGCACCTGAACCTGTCACGCCCCAACGGGTACCCTAAACATGACAGCCCACCGTACACAATATTAAAACTTAAGAATGACTACCTCAGTCACTTGAAAGTTTCTATATCGGTACAAGGCGTACATTCATATCAAAGGGAGACCGGTGAAGTAATGCATTTTAAGATATTGGCAGCGGAACATACAGAATATCACTTAATATATTGCATTAAAAATACAAAGTTTTACATCTTCTAAGGGGCATTCCCCGATAATAACAACATGGTTCTAATAGAGATAAAGTTTTAGAAGAAATCTACTCTTAGACTTCAAAACAGAATTCCTCCAAAAGCTTCCCAAAATAAGGATTTACCCAGGGGATCAAGGTGGTCTCAGGTGCAAAAGATAATCCTGCAATATCAAAAGTCTATAGGAGTATAAGCATAACTTGCTTAGTGAGATATTCCTTACGCAAAAGTATTCATAACAAGAAATCAACCAAGTTTATTAATTCAAGCATATGAAATGCAACAACCATATGATCAAATATTACATACGACTATCCGGTTTCGTATGTACGAAGGATTTACCCCTCCATCGGTGGTTAGAGAATGCTTTGAACTGGGCCCCGAACGACCTCCTTAGAGTTTGCGCGCGTCTTGGGGTTCCAACTAACCGTACTACTAGTTCCCGGGCCTTCCATACCCAAAGCGATCGATCCGACTCGGCTACAGCTTGAGGCCGTATTCCCCAAACGTCCTAACCTTCAAGATGTAGCTAGGCAACTTACCTTTTCGGTCCTACGCTGAGGAGTAGTAGCAAAACTTCGAAATAATATTCTAAGTGATATGCATGAGCAATTTATTATATGGCGGTTCCAATATAACATTAAATCATTTTAAGCGATCAAGCAATATTTGCACACATAATAATACATACATAGAAACATTTATATCATTCACAAATCGGGTTTCGATATACTTATTGTTTATTGATCGCACATAATGATTCACATACATAATTCCTATGATATCCCACATGCATATCAATTTTATCTTTTCCTAACATCTAGTGCTCTATTATACAAGCACATGAATACATAAGTATAAAGGAAACTCACTCGTTCATAGCGATCTAGGAGTCGAAGTAATCCTCGAGGAAGACAAGATCGTGATCCTCGACACCTAAACAAATGAAATACCCATCATGAGTATTTCAACCAAGATCTATTCAAATTCTATAATTCTACCTTAGAGAATTCATAAAAATCGTATGAAATGAAAATTCCAACTTAAAATGGCCATAACTTGCTCATTTTAACTCGGAATTTTGCATATTGTATACCGATTTCTACCTACTCGAAAAGACCTATCTATTTCTAAGGTTATTTCTATCAAAAGAAGTTATTTGGGTCTCGGAATAGTAGTGTACAGATTTGATAAGAATTTTCCAATTTTTAAAACTAGAGTTTTCAAACTTTTCTCCATTCAAGAGCTTTTGTACAAAAATATAGATATGTTATATGGTTGAAAAATCCTTTGAGTATACATATATATACTCAAACCATATGCATGAATTTAATGGTGTTGTCTCAACAATGATCTTGTAAAACAATATGTCTTGAAAGTGAGATAAGCTTACGGCTTGTAAAGAAATTAGTTTTGTTAAGAAAATTTCTTATTTTACTATAAGTGAGCATCTCCTTCTTTTAACTCCATGTCTTAAATAAAAGTAATTTTAATCTTTTTAAATTCCTACTACTTTATTTCTAATGTTTTGGAAAACATAGTCTTTCTAAATACTTCATGGTTATATGTTCTATAGCTTTTCTAAAGTTAGATCCACTTTAAAAGAAATGATCTTATAAGTTAATTTTGAAACACTTATCTAGACTTTAGTATTTTAAAGTGTTGGTAGAAAACTTCAATAATTGAATTTAAGAAATCCTTTGTTTAAACAATGAATTAAGTTTAAAGAAACTTTCTTATTTTATTGGTTTGAAAAGAGAGTTTGTGATCACTTTACTTTATGTATTTCTTGATAAATCCACATATTATTACTGAAACTTGAGCTAACTTATCTAACTTTTAGAAAAATATTTGTTTAAGATAAAATTTCAAGTCTATAAGGAAAGTAATTTCTTATGTGACAAAATTTATATTTAAAGAGAGTTCATTTTTATTACTTAAGAAAACTCATTTTCATTATGGTTAAGACAATAACAATATATTTATGTATGAATGAGAATATATAACTATGAGAAATATAAAAACAATATAAATAAGATAAAATAAAATAGGAGCATAAAAATAAAGTCAAGTATTGGGAACCTTAGCTTCATCAAGGTATCCCAGGACTAAGAATACACTAGTCCTCTAAAGAAAGAAAAGCAAAGAAAGAAAATTGTTTTGACTTGATATGGACAAGTCTAAGAATAGAAAGACTAGTCTTGATAACAACATGAAATAAATAAATTGCATAACTTGAAGGTAAATAAATAATAAATGAGCTTATATGCTCTAAATAAATATATATACATAATAATATAATACTATATATGTTAGGTTAGAACAAATAATAATAACAATAACAACATAATAACATAAAGAAAAGAATAGAACATGAACAAAACAAAACATGAATAAATTGTTGCTTCTTTAACTCAATGAGTCTAAGAAACATACACTAAACTCATGTTAAGTTATATGAACATGATGAGTATATGGAAGAAACTTTTACCTAAGTTTATGTGTTGGTTGAAGAAGAAAAGAATGGGTTGTAGTATTATGTGGGTCTTGGTTTTCTAATAAAAAGAGAGAGCTTGGGAGAGATTTTTGGAGAGTTTTAGTAGGAAATAAGTTATGTGAAAGAATGAAAGAGGAATGGGGTATTTATAGATTTTTGGAGTGAAAATTAGATGTAATTAAATAAATTGAAAAAGAAAATATAATTAATGAGAGAGAGGGAGGGGAGCGCCGGTTCTAGTACTTTGGCGGGGGGGGGGGGGGGGGAATGGAATTAATTTGTTTTGTAATAAAAGAAGTAATGTGTAAGGTATGATGTGATTAAAGTTGTATGGGAAAGGTAAATTGTAAGGTATAGGTATGGTAAAGTGTAAGAATAGAGTGTAAGAAAAAGTAGAGATAGGTAAATAGTAATAAATAGTAGAAAAGTACTATAGACAATTAAAATACCGATAGTAAAGAAAATACGCGTAATTGAGCTATATCTGATATTTTTAGTTATCGAAAAATTCTAAAACTAATATTTTTGAAAACCTTATATTTTTATGAATCTATTAGTGTTGTCGGAATATTTTTACTATCAGGTGCTCCAGGGCACGGTTTTCGAAAATTGATCTTGTTTGGATCCGAAGGACACTTGAAAAATTACGAATCTGATATTTTTAAGCTTTCCTATATTCTTACGAACCATATTCCACAATTATTTCAATTTCATTTTCGAGGGTTTAATAACACGGGATTACCGGATCTAGATTCACTAGACTAATCATATAACTAGGTTAACTTTAGGGTTTCGTTTTGACTTCCGATTTTTAGGGTTTGCTTATATAATCGAAAAATCTAGGGGTTTACAGAACTAGCCACTATATAATTGAGAAATAGATTGAAACCTATAGTTGTATGGGCTTGAAACACCTAACCTCGAATGAATGGCGTAATCCATTTAATATAGAACTCTCAGAAAGTCTTATGTATTGTATGCTCATGTGATGATACATTTCATATGATTGTTAATATAACTTGATTGCCCTATTGTTGATGAAGTATTTAATTTAGAAGTGAAACTCACTAAACTCGCAAGCTTATACCCTTATAGTTTTCTATTGCAGTACAATTATCCATGGTTATCGCTAAGGGGACATTCCTCTCATGTACAACTTTTGGAATATAAGGAGCTTTTTGAAGAAGTCGGGACCTAGATGTTAGGCATAGATTTCTAGTTAAATCTTCTTAATCTTATATATAAATATTGTTGTAAGAGACTTTTGTGAACCTAAGGACTCTTAATATTTTGACGGGAGTATGCCCCTTAGATCAATATAATAGATTAATCTTGGTTATAACTGTTATGATTTATATTCTTATTGATATGTATGTCTTCTTAAGCTATTTCGATTCAAAGTAAGGTCCCCTACATGGTGAACGTAAGCCTTACACGCAGTGTCTAAACTCACGGAATGACTAAAGTTGTCATACTTGAGTTTAAATATCGAGTGTGGCAGATTATCGCGTTTAGTATATCCTTTTGGGCATGACACAACTATTTCTGAAAAGCATATTGCATAAATTATTAGCATCCTTCACAATGTTAGATGCATCAATGGACTTCACAAACATCACCCCAGCAGGACAGTACACTAGAAAATTAATGAGGGTCCTTTGTCTTTGATCAGTCCAACCATCAGCCATTATTGTACATCCTGATTTAGCTCAATTACTTTTGTATGAATCAATCAGCAACTGACATTCCTTTTTACAATCTCCTAGCAACTGAATATGCATGGTATGATAAGATGGTCCCTTATATCCAGTACCAGTTGCAGCAATAGCATCCACTGCAAGTTGAAGATAAGGTGACTTCAAAGCATTAAAAGGTATACATGCATAAAAACACTATGCAGCAAGTGCCATGTGTGCTCTTTGAACTGCTTGTTTACTAGCTAATACACTCTTCATACCTGGTTGGGATAATGGAGGGGTGCTCTTAGTGACATATTTATCTATTCCAACCTTTCTTTTGTGTTTTGGTTGCATTGATAGAATTTCTAATTCTTCCACTTCAACCTCAGCTTCATCATCTTCAAATTAAGTATGCTGAACCTCATCAGAGTCTTGATCCTTATGTTTAACAGATTTGAGATATGCTAACATTTTTTCTTGAATCTCACTTGGTACTTTCTTGCAAGGTGTAATATTGCCACGAATCCTAGCAAAATGATTTTTCATCCTATTGATCCCTCCACCTCAATACTTAGATCCATAATAAAGGCATTTAAACACTATCTTTCATTTCTCATTAGTAGATGAGCTCAAATGCTCCCAAGCAGAATCATTCTTTGCAGGAATTGAAGAGGATGATTGACTACTCGCCATGTGTCTTCTTCAACAACCTATTTGTCTTTTGAAAAACAAGAGCATTTATGATTAATTTAAAATCAAATGTATACATGATTATATTTACATACAAAGCAATACAAAATGCCATTACGTATCCCCACAACAATAGTCTCACATGAAACTCAATACAACTGATAAGGCTATTATGGTCCCAAGCATATACAAAATACCTGAGACTTGTTAATATTGTCTTATATAGTTAACTAACTCCATCATTTGTCTCACAGGGATTACTTTAGTCAATAATGCTTGCAAAGCCCTATTATTGTTGTCCCATCATGACATTATAAAAGAGTTTGGCAGTTGGATTATAATATTATTCTTAAACTGCTTAGAAGGACGCATACCCCGTGCCACAATCTATTGGGATTCTAGGATTGATAACATGTTAGCTTCATGGCCTTATAAATTGCAAATTAATCGGTAATATCGCATAGTGTTTAGGGTGAAAATGATAGGTATTGGAAGGTTGTGTATTAACCATTAAGATGTGTGAAGGTATTTCTCCCAATCATTTTATATGAATTTTATTCGATGAATCATGTAAGGATACAATAATTATGTATATTAATAATAAAATTAAATTAAGAGATTTAATATAAACATATACAAAGACAAGAGATATTAACTCAGAAAACTCCTACTACCTTTTCAATAAAAACCAGAACTCTAAACTGAAAAATTTCCATATGGGGATGATAAAAGGACGAAAAGGTACAAAAATTTCAAAAATGTTAAATTCTTCATTAGACAATTTCAGAAAATTTTTTTTCAACTCGATGCACAATACAAATTTCAAAGACAACAACAAGAATAACAGCAACAACAACAACACAATAGCTTAAATGGACAAATTCTCATTTCAAAATCAAAGTTGTCAACAACTCCTTTCATCTTACAAGTTACCAGCATAAAGGTATAAACCCGAAACAAGTTTTTTGTTTAGAAAACTCACTTTTGCTGGCTGGTGGTGATGTAGCTATACCGTGGTGGAGGATGGAGGAGTTGGTCGGTGGTCTGCGGAGATGGTGGGCGGCGGTGATCAACAGTGGCTTGTTTCGGTGCTCCTCCTGCAGCTTTTGTGTGGGTTTAGGTTTTCTACTTTCTAGTCTAGTTTTTACTTTTTACTTTATATTTGTTCTGGCTTCTGTTTTTAGTTTTTACTTTTTAGTTTTGTAGTTTTGTTAGCTTTTAACTTTTAAGTTTTATGTTTTTTTTTTTATTGTTGTACTTTTAAACTTTGGTTAATTTCTGACTCTGTCAATTCAATTCCATGGTCATCCAGCGTCTAGACGAGCTGCCTGAAGCATCAAGCTTCTTCTTCTTCTTCTTTTTAATAATTGAGCATTCAAACCCGTTTGACTTGGCTGGGTCTCTTCGATTCACTTCAAAAATGGGCAAAACAAGAGAACTGATTCGTCTTTCACACCAGTTCCAGTTGAACCGGTTTGAACTAACCGGTTCGGTTTAGGTGTGACAACCTTATATTTAGGTGCTAAATTGATCTATTTTAAAGTTTAGGTATATAATTTCCTATTTTGTTAAAGTTTAGTACTATTTGTGATTTTCATCATTTTACAAATGATCTAAGAGTGTATGATCTTACAAAATGTGCTTAACGTCTAGGCATCAGGACATGGTGCCAGTTGGTATCTTCTTTTCTCTTATGTTGTTTTTAGGTATGGTGCAGATAGTGTGAGCAACATGTGAAGTGAAGATAATGATTCATCCTAGAATATGTTTGCCTAGTAGTGGATGGTGTCCAGCCAATATACGTAGGAAACTAACTGTTGCAATCATTAATTGTAAGGGAAAATTTGAGCAACGACTTGTTTTCATCCAATGGCTACAAATACAATGGTTTTGGCAGATTGAAATATATTCTTAAAAGTTTTCATTTGCTAACAAACAGGTTATATTGATTCTCTTGTCTTATATTCTTAAATTGCAATATTTTAGAGAGAAAATTTGAGTAGTACTCTTGTTTGTTATTTTACAAATTGCAAACGAGTATTATTACCAGAAGAGCTTTGAATTTGTATTGTGTTGCTTATGTATAGCTCCAAGCGAGCAAAAGCTTAAGTGATTAATAAAAGCGTGTGAAGTCTTTGATTGGAGGCGTATTGTGCCCATTAGTAGGGGTGGTTCAAACTCTACATTAAATTTGAACTTGATTTTTATTTTTCTAATGTCTTTTACATTTCTAGCACTTTAATTATTGTTGTTTATTTAATTTTTTTTTTTTTTTTTTGCAAAAGTTTACAAAATTTGTGACTATTTGAAAGAAATGGTTAAATTAAATGATAAACTCGATTCATCCCTTCCCCCCCTCTCACAAGTATAGTCTAGTAAATTATCACAATCTATACAATTTATAGGTCTTATATAAACTTGGCAAAAAAAAAAAAAAAAGAAATCTCATTTATACAATCTATAGTTTAACATACATGTAGAATCTATATATTGATATATTATGTTATGTATAATTCATATTTTATAAAACACTGATAAATGTGTAAAATTACACATTTATCTATCATCAATATCACACTTTCATGCATGTTCTTGGACTTTTAAAGTAAAATTCTGTTAAAAATAGATGGATTGCATGGATATGGATCAACTACGACAAAAAGTGCAAAATTCTACTAGAAAGGATCAAGGATCACCTGAAAATGATGATTTGTAGTATGTTAATAACATTCATGACACTTTGATATTCCAAATTGCATGCTCATACAAATTTGCTTAGTAATCCATTTTCATGTTATGTTTATTCTTGATTTGATATCGGCTGATCTAAGCTATTGTAGCAAGTAGTAAATTATATTTTAAAGAACTTGCAGCTATTTAAAGTGTCTACAAACTGTGAAGCTTCAATATGCAAAAATTATAGGATAGAAGTCAAGCTGCAAGTCTTTGGGCTCCACATGATCAGATTCAAATAGTAGTAGCAAACATTAGCTCTAGAAATTACTTGCTACCACTGAATTAAAACATTCAACATCAAGTTAAAATCCACTTCAAAGAATGCAAGCCTCAAACTCCATTACCACATCACTACTCAGAATTTCAACAGCAACCAACACAAGAGATAAGATTGACCAGCATGATCTAACTGATCTGCATTAGGGGTAAAAAGGGAGAATTGTTAGGTCCAAGTAGCAGTCAAGGCCACTCCAGAGCGAGATGCTAACTGACAAAGATCAATCGGCATCAGAAATTCGAGCAGCATCTCATTAAGCATTGAAATATCCCAAGCTAAGTAAACAATAGCGAATCAGACACTTATGGTGATCAGATTGTAGCAACACACCAATAAACAACAGTGCCTACCAAACCAATACAATACCAAATAACCCCTGTCTCGACCTAAAATTTTGCAGCATCTTGAGCTCGAGTATTTGTTGCTTGCTGACCTGGACTCCAACAAAGAGAAACATAAATCGAACTACTATCACAAATTCTGATTAGAAGCAGTTAGACCAAGTCAAACCAAGGCGTGACAATCGAGCTTTTGCTTTTGTATTTGCACAAAGGTGGACCTGCGATTGATCATGATATACTATCGACTTGCACAATAGCAATTTAAGCAGACTACTCGTGCCATAGTCTGAGAGAGCTCTATAGACCTGATTGCATCTAACACTAAGCTATAATGACCATATACAACTGTGGTTTTCAACCATGCTCGTGATTTGCAACCATGGTCAAGATAATGTTAAAGTGCGATCTAAGATGAGACAGAATAACTTTAACCGCGCCCACTCCCTGCACCTGCGGTTTGCAATCACAATCCAAACTGAGGCAAATGCAATCCAAGATGAACATCAACCAGCCTCTATCGTATTTAAGACTGGTAGCTGCAATTTAGCCTCTAACAAGCCACGAGTGACCTTGTAGTGAAGCAAATATCGACTTAAGCTCATATGGACCCGAGTTTTGGAGAGAGTATTCTACGCTAATTGCAACAAATGCCCAATCACTTTGTAAACTTGACTTGAAGTGGATGGTTGAGAATTTAAAGTTTAGATCTAGAACTGATATGAGCTTACCTGATTTGATGATCGAACACTCGTAGTAACAAGTCATGTTTAGTTTACTATTTTGGAGCTTTTATCTTTTTTGGGACTAATTTACTAAGGCCCATTTTTTTAACTAATCAAGCGACTACAGTTGTACTTTTTTGTAGATTTTTAGGATCCACTTCACTGTGTTATACCCACTCTACCATAACCACCGCTCATACAAGTCACATTACACTACCACCAGCTTCCATATTAATATACCTTCGTAAAACTGCCTATACTTTATAATTATTCCTTCATTTTTTTTGCACATTCCTTTCCTCCGTATATAAATATATTATATATATTTATACATAAAAATTTTATACCAAAGATAGGGGGAATTATTCATTCCATTACTCCATTATTTGACCATCTTTCATCCATTCAACTCACATTATTTACCTCATTTTTCACTTCACCTCACTATCTGGCACTGTTCACTACAAACTTTTGCACTGGAGTTGAATCATAAAATTACAAGAAGACATTCTATAATTTCTTGGTGCTCTCTCTCCTTTATCCTTTGTAATGGCTTGTGACCAAATTATTGTTAATGAAATTCCATTTTTCAGTATGAGCTAATGTCATGCCCTAAAGGGTACCCTAAACGTGACAGTCCGCCGTACACAATATTAAAGCCTAGGAATGACCACCTCAGTCACACGAAGGCTTCCATACTATGTACAGGGCATCTAACACATGGAGGAGACACATCGAAGTGATACACTTTATATTGATACAACTTGAGTAACAATATAAAGGAAATACAATTCACTATACTTCAATTACAATTGATCCACAAATTTCACTACACAAACTATCACAAGAAAATTCACAAAACCTAACTAATATCTTCAAGTATTCTTTACTTCCTGCTGGAATTCCGAAGTCATATTCGGCTCAAACCATCTCGGTCCCCAGGTAGCATTCTCCCATCAACCTGTTTATTCAAACATCTATTGGGGTATAAGCTACACTAGCTTAGTGAGAGTTCCCTTAATTTCGTATCATAACAAGCAAGTATATTTCATCCATATGCTATGCATGAACAAACACATGAGTAGACAAGCATATGACTTTCCGGTAGCCATATGTGAATGGATTTACGTCCTCCATTCGGGTTGGGATGGTCTATAAGTCATGCAACCATAATTCCAATCTTGAGTGGGATGGTTCATAAGTCATGCAACCATAATTCCGATCTCTTTCTCTTATTTATACAACCTCTGTTGTTTCATTATGGTAGTTTTAAGTGCCTACCCTACTTCTGTTAATTTAAGCGATCTTACATCCTTAATGTTAACAAAGGCCCCATCGCCTTTTGCTAATATACTTTTATCCCACCAAAGGTATATTAGCTAATGCAATGTAACTCAATACGTGATATGCATGTACAGTTTATTCATATAATCGTGGCATGTTAATTATATAAGTTAAGAGTGATCATGGAGAATTTCAGACAATTCAAGTCTATGCTAACTCATACAATGATTTTACAACAAGTCTCGCCTTGATTTACTTATCATTCATTCAACCAAAATTATACCATAACTCATCACAATTTTATCTTTTCCTAATTCTAGTGTAACTAACTACAAACACAAGTAAGATAACAAAATAAGAGGAAAACTTACTCGGCCATTGGATCATCGGTCTCTTAGTAAAAGTAATTTGGTGGTAGGGAATCGTCGATTTCGGGTCACCTAAAAAGGAAAAAATACCCAAATGAGTATTTCTACTCAAAACTAATCCATTCTATTTCATAAAAACTATCAAATTCGTAATTCTCATTCTAAGCGGGAATTCCAACTTAAAACGGTCATAACTTGGTTGTTTTAACTCGGAATTTAGTAAATTATATATCGATTTCTATCTACATCTAAAGATCTATCTAATTCTAATATCATATTTAAGTTTTGAAAACTTTGAAGCTTTGAAAGGATATGATCATATTAAAACAGTAGCAAAAACCGATTTAGAAAATTGATTTTGCGAAAGTTCATGAAGTTTCTACTATCCAAAGCAAGTATACATGCAACATGAACAAGTTTCTATCATAAATGATATGTCATGAGATATATATGTGCATGTTCTTGATGATATTTACTAAAAGAAATTTTTAGAAAATTTTTTCCTTGTAAGACTTTATGAAAAATCAACTTAGAAAGGCTAGTCTAGTTTTTGACAATTCCCACTTGTTTTAGAAAAATTCCTTGATAAATTTATTTATTCTTGTTAAAATTAAGCCTTCATTATGTATATTCCCTAAGGCCTTTTTTTTTTTCAATAAAAATTTCCATTTTACATTTTGTAAACATGTTTTTAAATGTGGTTCACCCTAAAATCCGAATTTTGTAAAAATTGTTTTTATGGTGATTCTTTTAAGAAAACTCATCCATTATTACAAATTTCTTAAAATGACAACAACTTAAATTTTCCTACTTTATTTCTACATGTTTTTCTTAGTAAATCCCATCTTAACTTATAAAAATCATTACTTGATGATATCTATTACCTATACTCTTCATTCTTCACATGAAACACATGTTTTGGAGTTGATAAAAGGTTTTTAAGGCATGGTCTTAAAACCATCCAAATTTCACAAGTTAGAATAAAACTTAGATTTTATGCTTTGAAATCTCTTCCTATTTTGAGAATCTCTATTAGTAGATCTACCATTTACTTATAAAAAACATCTCCTATTGATACCTATTCCATAAGCCTTTCATTTTTTAAACAAATTCTTCATTTTGGTGTTGAAAAATGAGTTTTCAAAATTGGTCTTGGTTGAGATCCGAATTTATAAATTTATTTTTGGACATATCTTTTGATAAAATCCATCTAAACTTATGAAAAATTCATCCTTACTATCCTACCTTAAGAGCCTTCCATATCTTGTAATAAACTTCATTTTTGGGTCGGAAAACATATTTTAAATTAGGCCTTGGCCTAAATCCGAAAATAGAATTTTGTTTTGAAAAATAATCTTTGAAAATCACCTTTGAACCATATAAAATGAAGTCTTGATGATATATACCCATTAAGCCTTCATTATATCAAGTAAAAATTCTATTTTGATACTTGGAAAGTGGTTTTTAAATGTAAGTCTTACCTAGATACGAATTTCACCATTTTTATTTGAGTTCAAGACCAAGATCTACACTTTTTATGAACATAAATGTAAAAGAAATCCATGGCAGTAAACCATAAACTCATAGATCTAAACTTTACTCATCAAGATCATATCATTTATGACATCTATTCCCTAAGCCCTTCATTTTAATGAAAATACGCAGTTTAAAGTTGAAAAATAGCTTTTCTAAATATAGTTCCCTTTTTATCCAAATTTTCAAAATGATTTTTGTTGAAACTACAATAGATCTTGATTCCTTTAATATTTCCTACTACCATCAAGCTATTACAAGTAATTTAAGAACATAAAACAAAAGTCTAATGTATGTATGAACTTAAAACAACTAGATCTACTTTACTATACTAATTATTCATGAACAACTATGATGGTTTGTGTGAATGATGAACATATGCACAAATCATTAGCAATAACAACATAAACTTGAAAATAAAACAAAATAATAGTAAAATAACTCAAATAACAAGATCTAAAACATAAATAAAATCAAGCTACAAAAAAGGGTTAGATCTACAAAAATTAACTACTTAGCAATAAAATAATAATAACACAAGAGAATAATCATGGATAAGAGGAGTGTTTCATTTTGGCATCATCATCCTTAGCTTTTAAGCTTATGGAAGGTCATTTGATGCATGAAACTCTCATTATACTTTACCTACATCAACTATGGAAGCTTTGGACAAGAGTTTAATCAAAGGATCTTAAGGAAATAAGTGTGGGAGCTCAAATATAAAATAGGGGCAGCGAGATTTCTTGTAAGAACAAGAGAAAAAAAAGAGAGAAAGAGAGGAAAAATAGAGAGAAAAAGGTAAGGAATGGTAAAGGGTTGAAGGTGTAAATGAGAGAGAAAGATAGAAGGTTTTTTTAGACACTTAAATGAAGTAAAAAAAATAAATGGGCAGCAAGGACAATACCAAGGCTGGCATGAAATGTAAGAAGAGAGAGGGAAGGAATTTAGTTGATTTTTAACTTAAAATTGTAATGTGTAATAAACGTGTAAGTGTTGCTTCTTAAAGAAGGGTTGAAAGAGATTTATTTTAATCAATTTTGGAGTATTTCAAGGGACAAGGCAGCCAAAAAGGAGTCAAAATTTCTGCCATGAAGTGATAATGAAGTGTAGAAAGATTGAAGTGAAAAAGAAGTGATGTGTGAAAGATGTGCTTAAAGGTATAGGTTGTAAGAGTACTTTCTTAATAAAATAAAATAAAAATAATAAAAAAATGGAAAATTCATTCCAAATATTTGTAGTAAATTTTTCATAATTAAAATATGATAACCAACTTATTTATTTTAGTGAATTATCAAATAAGATACCGGTATGATCAAAATACACGAATATGAGCTATAATTGATATTTTTATAACCTGAAAAATTATGAAAATTATTTTATGAAGATAAAAAATATTTTTCAATTATTAAATTAATTTATTTTATTTTTAGTATCGGGTCTTAAACAGAAACTGATCCCGTAAAAACCCGAAACTAACTAAATTTTAGAAAAACAGAATTTTCTATGATATGTAAAATATTTATGTAAAAATACAATGTTTTATAAGAATAATAAAATTGTGTAATGAATAGTGCAAAAGACTAGTTAATTACTGGTAGTAAAGAAATACGAATATAATCGCAAAATCAGATATTTCTAGTTATCGAAAAATTATAAAACTGATATTTTTGAAATCCTTATGAAAATACGAGTCTAACTGTATTAATGGTATATTTTTGATATCTCGAGCCTCAAGACACACTTTTCAAAGTCTGTATCAAAACGAGTTCGAAATAGGTAAAAAATTTACCAATCTGATATTTTTAAGCGATCTTATATCACTACGAGCTATTCTACACATTTAAACTACACCTCGACCTCTAGGGTTAAGAGCGCGAGATTGCCGGACTTAAACTACTGTATTCCACTTAGGGTTTCTCGATGATTTTTCGATTTAGATCTTTGCCAATTTGGAAACTGATGTTTTATGTTTATACAACATATTTAATTTGAGAAATTTATTTTAAATTTTATTTTTTTGTAAGTATTTAATATCTCTTAACGTTTTCGGAATTATTGAATTGGGTTTTATTTCCGAAGGTTAATCGCTATTTATTTTTTAATAATTTGCTTTTGGGTTCTATATTACCTGATTTTACAAGTTAAAGTTAAGTATGGAATTTGCCGTACGTAGTGGTTTTGAATTTGAAGACTGTTGAGTTCTTATTTTATTTTTAAGGAATCATTTTTTCAAGATTAAGAAATTTCTAGATTCGCTCGTGATTTAGGACTAGTTGAAGTTCGGTTTTAATTTGGAGTCATTTTTAGAGTTTATTTTCGATGTTTATTTTGGAATTATTTACTGAAATTTTCAAAAGCTTACAACTAAACTTGTTTAGTGGGATTATATGATGAGTTTATGGAATTCTTGAGTAGTTGATTGGCATTTTATAACGGGTTTTGTTAATTTGGAATTCTGATTATTTCTATTTAATATTTACAAAGTAAAAATTTGTCTATGAATTATCTTGTGAATTAGAGCTCAAGATGCCATAACCTTAAATAGGGACCTAGTAGGTTTACCCTAAAGTCATCATATCACGTGTGCACTCGTAATATAAAGGTTGCCTTGCAAGTCAAAGATTGCAAGACTTTAATTAATTATTCTTTCAGTATGTTATATATACATATATATATGTATATATAGAAAAATAGTTTTGGATACCGATATTTCCATAAATCTCAAGGATAGTAGATAATTAGATGTCCTCCCAAAAGTTAAGATAAGATAATCTTAAGTCTATCTTTTAACTATAAAGAAATTACTAAAGGAATGAGGGAAGTTTAAGAAAGAGAAAATCAAGTTTCAAATCTTTCTCTTATCTAAGTTCGGACCATAGCTTCCGAATCCTCTAGTTATCTTGACTTGATCTTTAGTACACATTGTGCTCGTGTCCTATCCTAGTCCTAGCTTTCATTTTTCCTGCAAAACAAGCATTGGAGTTAAGTTAATCCAACTTAGTGAGAAATTTCCTAACAACCATAAACAAGCGGCAAAAAAAAAAAAAAAAAAACCATAAACAAGCAAGTTTGTTATTGTCAAACATGTGCTATGTAACAAATAAATGATTCAAGCAAGTATATATATATGGTCATCCAGAAACCACACGTAGAATGGATTTACACCCTCTGGGACAAGGGTTAGGAATAGATCAAAAGGTCATTGCGATCCTACTAGTAGTCCCCAAGCACCAGCCCATAGCGAACGATGTTGGCGTGGCTCCTTCATGAGATTGTATTCCCAAACGTTTTTGCACCCCATGTTGGGGTGGGGTCTGTACATGTGCACATTTTGTATGGTTTATAGTCCCCTCTGGTCCTTCGCATAGGAGTAGTAGCTTTCTGTAATGTGACTTGACAGATACTATATATGTCCAGTTTTATATTTTACTAAAGCTGAATAGAATTATGATTCTTTTATGGGTGATCAAGCAATTCATCCTACACACATACTTGAAATAAAAATAAAACAACATACATAAATAGTCACAATGATAGTTTTGATATGCTTAACATCTTTTGTCACATATATAGAAACACAAGCTATTCCCATGAACCCCATACAGACACATTTTATCTTTGTCCTATCATATCTAGTGCAACTAACTACAAGTATAAGTAAGGTAACAAAATCATAAGGAAAAACTCACCAGTCCATAGTGCAATCCTTAGTTGAAGTGATTCTCGAGAAACATAGTTTCGGGATCTTCTCACTTGAATAAGGAAAAAACCTAAAATGAGTGTTTCAGATTAACTTCATCTAAACTTCTACTTCTATGGTTACTATTCTTGCTATATCTTCTGGCTACGTTAGACTTTAAAATGGCCATATCTATATCATTTTAAGTTCAATTTTCGCATATGAGTAGTTGATTTCCACCTAATTCGAATGTTTTATCTATTTCTAAGATTATTTTGATTATAAGAGGTCTTTAAGGTCTCGGACTAGCTAGGGTCAGATTGCTTATGGATTTCATTTTTAACTTTACTTTGACATTTCTAATGATATTATTCCTTGGAACACTCTCTGAGGTGTATATTTATTACTCCAATGCTCAAATATAAGTAAAATATGAATAATAATTCATTACATATTCATGATCTTAGTAATGTTGCTCATAAAAATTTCCTTAGAGAAATTTTTAAAATAAAGCTTAAACATTTCATCTATTTTGGTAGAAAAATTAAACCTTTTTGGTGTGATCACTTCATGAATTTTAAAACTAGTAAATAAAGGTTGAAAATGAATTTTCACACTTGATTCATGCTCAATATTCAAGGCATAAAAGGGGATTTATAGCTAAGCTCTATTTTGATTAATTTTTTTCAAGACAATGAACTTACGTTTTATGAGAAGGATTTCAAAGTTAAAATCTCTTCGTGGTTCTTGCTTAAGTCTTGGCATTGTAATAAAATTTCTATTATGAGTGGTTATTTTGCTTGATCATTTTTAAAATACTAAAAGTAAGTTGCTTTAAGAAGAAAGTCAAAGTTTCACATCTCCATTTGTTTTGTTATAAATCTCGGCATTTTAGGAAGAAGAGTGGATGGAGTTTTGTTTGCAAATTTCTCTCTTACTAAATAGTTTTCCATGTGTTAAAATCAATTTTAGAAAATATTTTACATAACAACAAATTGCCATAGTGTAGAGGTTCATAACTTCATAAATATTCCACTTTGTGCTAGGCTCTCTACATTAGTAAGTGGGTATCATGATCATCTCATGATCATCATCTTGTTCTTACTTTTAATTTAGAGTCTTTTGGCCATCATGGCATTTTAAGTTAAAGAAAGTTATTTTATCACCATAACAACATCACTATGAGCATATTAGGTACATGAACACAAAAATAAATTAATGAATATCAAAATGAACATAAAAAAAACCTTCTTAACGAGGAAACATAAATACAAACAAAAAGACAATGTAAATTCAAATGGAAGTCTTAGATTTAGGCAAGGCTCCCAAGACTTTGAAACAAAAAATCCCCTTTGGACTTGAATATGAACAAGTTTAAGACTAAAATTTGACTAGTCTTATTAAACTTAAATTGATAAGTCCCGAATAAATTGCATGAAAATAATTGCTTGGAATGTAAAGAACATGAAATAAATAAATAAAATGTTAGATTACTAAGAAATATATTCTAAAGATTATATCTATATGCACACATAGTTACATATATAAAAAGTTAGGTTAACATATATAAAGTAAACATAAAGTGAACAACAACATGAAACAAGTATGTTGTCTTGCATTTTCATTCCTAGCACTCAAGCATCATGGGAAATTTTCTATGGATTATGCATAAAGACATACATATATGGTTATAAACATAATATAAGGATAGTGTTTAAAGGTATTTATAGAGTGAAAGGGAGGAGAGAGAAAGAAAGGAAGGAAGGAAGAAGGAAGAAGAAAGTGTAGGGTTTCAAATGAATTTTAAAATAAAATTTTGCAGCGAAAAATTAAAAACCCTAAAACAGATACCATGTGCTCTGATTAAATTAGATACCAAGAGCAATGAATCCAAAAAATATACCTTGCAATTTCATATCCAGAGATTTAATTGCACCCTCTACATAGTTCATAAGAACAAGCACACAACAAAAGGAATCACTCTTGTGTGCTAACACAATCTAGAACACTTCTAAATTGATTAGGAAGAATCGAGTTTTTCCTCTCTTGTATTTTCCTCTCTATTAGGGTTATAGATTTTCTCTGTTGTCTAATGTGACAGTGAAAAGTTGTAACCTTAAAGAGACTCTATCATTCCTATTTGTAATATGTTAGTATTTTTCTACTAACATTAATACCTCTAATCTTATCAAGGTTGGACATGATAATACTCTTTTAAAATAATTAAATTATTATTCATAATAATAATTTATTTATTTATTCTTCTACTGGGCTTTAAAATTAAATCAATGTTCCTTTTTGCTTATTCTTTTGTGTGTGACCCTATAGGTTCATTTGATATTGGTAGTTAACTTAAATACTATTTTCAGTAAACAAAACATAAGCAGCCCCTAGCAAGACGTTATGTTTACCTAAATCAAATGAAGATCGATGATCCAATTTTACCTGTGTCGGTTTCTCTCAATATGAGTTTCGATGATAACAAAAAGTATTAAGTAATTACTAACAAATTTATTAAGTGTGCAGTACTTAAGTATAATCAAAGTTGGTTTATGAAAATGTTTCAAAAGAGATTCAATTCAAAAAGTATTTCAAAAAGTGTTTAGAAAGTTTTTCAAGAACAAATGAATAGTTATAAGGTAATTCGAAAGGTAAATCGATGGTTTACAAGACACTGATAACAGTTAGAAGGTAAATCAAAGACTAGACCTGCAACTTGCAAAAGAGGAGAAAAACACGAACATAAATTTATAGATCATTTTCCTTGATTGTTTCATTGTTTTGAAGACTTAGCTCCAAAATTGAATGTACTTGGATAGTACATTCAGTTATGTTCCATATAGTTGGTTTAAATACCCATGGGGATTCAAGTTTTATTATATTAAAGCTCATTCTTGGAAAGTTAATGTTTTGACATCATGTGAATAAATACATCTCCATAAGCTATTCAAGTTTTTGGATATGTTTAAGACACGATCTAGATTTCTAAGAGAAGATTGTCTGATAAATAATTAACTATAGAAGGAATTCAACAAACAAAGAAAAACGGTCCTATTTCAAGTGAATAGTATAAGAGGATAAATTTCATCAAGAATACGTCAATAATATTCATAAATCAAATTCAAAAATTCATTCTCAACATGATAAGGATCATTATCTCAGCTAATGAATATTCAACCTTATCTATTGGAGAAAAATCACGATAACAACAGTAAGATAACAACTTATTCAAACTTTTTAGTTGGAAGAAGACTCAACAAGCAGATCCTATTCGAATAACACACAAAATCAGGACTTAATCTTATCAACTCAAGACCTAGCCGTTGGAAGAAAAAAAAAAATTCTACACGCCAAGGACAGAGAGACAGTAGTACTTTTACATGAAAGATAACAGCAAACAAGAAGTCACAAATTTCCACTTTATACAAGCAAATTACTGTCATTTTTATTGTCTTCTTTTGCTCAAAATTTTGAGGATTCTTATTCTATTTCCTCTTATTTAGATTTATTTACTTTGTGTGTGATTGATTACAAGTGGGCTCAATACATTGATTGTTAGCTTGAGAAAGCTTAGAGAATCAGCTGAGTGCATTGTAGCCAAGTGCTTTGGCAAAGACAACTTGTAACTTATTGATTATTCGATATAATGGAACATATTGGTGTGGAATACCAGTCCTCGGCTTGGAGCTGAAAGAGAGCTAACGCTCAAGACGGAGCCTCTATAAATCGATCTTGCACTCTGTTCTCTCTTATCTCTTTAAATTTTGTGCATGTTTAGTTTGTTTGGCTTAGCTGCATTTTATCTCATAAACTAAATCAGAGAGTAAAACTAGAAGTTTATCTTTAAACCTTTTATTTAATCTTTTGTGAATTTGAGTGAACTTGTTTGATCCGAATTTTTTTTTTGGTAAAGTTATTGGTTATTAAGTTTATTGTTTTCAAGTAAGTTTTAAAGCCATTATAGTTTGAGTAACTAAGTTGTGAGAATTTGGTTAAATTTTTGAAAAGTGAAATTTTTATTAATAACCAATTCACCCTTCTCTTGGTTACCATTGAGGAATCTGACTCTGACGATGACAACAATGATGAAGAGGAGAACGTCAGCATGCTTGCATGAAGATTGAATAAACTTTTGAAGAAAGGTAAGAAGTTCGAAAATTACAACAAGTATAAAAAATTTAATGCAGAAAAAAAGCTCTAAAGAAAAGGAGGAAAAGAAAGAAAGGAAGGAGATTGTTTTCTATGAATGTAAACAACCAGGTCATATTAAATACAAGTGCCCATTCTTGAAGAAAAAGATGAAAAAGATTAAAAAGAAAAATCCTAGCAATGATAGCAACTTGGAGTGACTTGGATACGTCAGAAATGAATTAGAAAGTGCTAGTGAAGATGATGAAGAAGCCAATTTGTGTCTAATGATTGCATCTGAGGTAAATTCTGATTTCGAAGTTGAAATAATGGAAAACTAAATGTATTCTGAGATGAAAAAACTATTAAAAGCTCTTAAAAAGGCAGATTTAAAGATTTGTAAATTGGATGCTGAAAATAAAGCCTTGAAAAATGAGAAAGATGTTTTAAGTCAAACAAATAAGTTACTTATTGATGAGAATGATATTTTAAAGAACGATCATGAAAATTTGTTAGTTAAATCTGATACTTTAAAGAAAGAGAATGATGTTTTGAAAAATGAAATTGAAGATTTAAAAGGAAGAGTAGAAGATTTGTCACAATCTATTAAGAATACTTTTAATAAGTTTAATGAAAGTGACCAGAAGCTAAACGTGCTTATAAGTAGTCAAAGACCTTCATTTATCAAGTGTGGACTTAGATATGAAAATGGAAAATCATCAAATAATGTAAAAAGAGCAATGTTTTTCATAGGAAGTGAGCCTATAAGTATTAAATCTGCTAAAGAATCTATTAAAAGGAAGATGAATAGTAATAGCAGAGGCTACTTCAGAAGGTACTCTCGAAAAAAAATCCTATCAAAACGTATAGCAGAAACTCCAGGTATGGATCCAACACAGAATTATCATCAAAAGGTAAATCAAAGGTACAATACACATTCTTATGCGTGTTTCTTTTGCAACAAAGTCGGTCATATTGAAAAATACTGTTTTTACAAAAGAAACAAGCTCAGTACACACCAAGTTAAGAAACAAGATAAAACGAGATCAACTTATTATGGACCCATGCTTGTTTGGGTCCTAAAAAGGTTTTATTACCTTGTGCATAATTGCAGAACAAGAAGCAAAGATAAAAGGAACTTGGTACTTGGTTAGTAGATGTTCAGGTCATATGACTGGAGATGCTTCTTTGTTCACTAGCATAATGTGGAAAGAAAGATGATATGTAAGGTTTAGAGATGACAACAGTGGTAAAATAATTGGAACATGTACTATCGGCATCTTCTATATATAATTGAAAAATGTTTTTATAGTAAAAGGATTAAAACATAATCTTTTAAGCATAATTTAATTATGTGATAAAGGATATAAAATGACTTTCGAGAAAAACAAATGTTTTGCATATAATTCTTAAGGAGTAAAAATATTCGAAGGTTTTAGAAAAAGGAACATATATGTAATTATGCCTTCTAATATGAATGTTAAATGTTGTTTTTTACTATGAATGATAACATACATGTTTGGCATAAAAACTTGGTCATGTGAATTTCAATCAATTGGAAAAGCTTAATAAGAAGAATCTTGTTGTTGGTTTGCCTAAAATTAACATAAAGCATGATGTGAAATGTGCAATTTGTTTAATGAATAAGATGGTTTCGGTTTCTCATAAAAGCAAAAATATGATTTCAACAAAAAACCTCTTGAGCTTTTACGTCTTAATTTGTTTGAACCTACAAGAACTTTAAGTTTAGGAGCAAGTAAATATGGACTTGTGATAGTAGATGATTTTTCAAGATATAATGGGTGTTTTAAAATTTTGCTAAACAAATTCAAAATGAAAAAGGATATTCTATTGTTTCTTTGGGAATTGATCATGGTAAAGAATTTGATAATACATTGTTTATTACTTTTTGTGAAGAACATGGAATAAATCATAATTTTTCAGCACCATATACACCTCAACAAAATGGAACAGTTGAAAGAAAGAATGGGACAATACAAGAAATGACATGTTCTATGTTGAATGAAAGTGGAATGACTGAATATTTTTGGGCTGAGGCTGTTGCAACTACTTGTTATATAATGAATAGGGTATAAGTTCGACCACATACTACAAAAACATCATATGAATTGTTTCGTAGTAGAATGCCATCCATTTCATACTTTCATGTGTTTGGATATACATGCTTTGTGAAAAAGAATGCAAATAATCTTGGAAAATTTGATGAAAGATCTGATGAAGCAATCTTTTTAGGGTATTGACAAAATAGTAAAGCATATCATGTTTACAATAAAACAACAAAAATAGTTGAAGAATCCATTAATGTGCGTTTTTTTGATGAAGTAAAAGATGATTTTGATGATGATGATGTGTTTGCACTTGTAAATGAAGATAATAAACCTAATTCTGAAACAAAATCAGAAGATAAATATAATGAAATGCAAAAGCTGATAAGTCAGAAAGTAAGGCAGAAGGTAGTCTAGATCAAAAATTAGAATCGGATAAATCAGAAAGTAAAGTAGAAGGTAACCTCGAATTAAAAATTGATAATTCTGAAAGTTCAAAAGCATGGAAAAATAAATCATCACATCCCCTTAGTTTAATTATTGGTGATATAGTATCTAGAACAAAAACTAGATCTAAATTACAAGAACATGAAAATCACCTTGCTTTATTATCTGAAATAGAACCTAATAATATAGATGAATCCTTAAATGATAATAATTGGATCAATGCAATGCAAGAAAAACTAAGTTAATTTCAAAGAAATAATGTTTGGAACTTAGTTCCTATACCTCAAAATAAATTTGTCATAGGTACTAAGTGGGTTTTTAAGAATAAACTAGATGAAAATGGAAAAATTGTAAGAAATAAAGCAAGACTTGTAGATAAAGGATATTCACAAGAAGAAGGAATAGACCATGATGAAACATATGTATCTATTGCTAGACTTGAAGCAATACGTCTTTTGCTTGCCTATGCCTATTTTAAAGACTTTAAGTTGTTTCAAATGGATGTAAAAAGTGCATTTTTGAATGGTTATATTAAAGAAAAAATGTATGTTGAACAAACAACTGGATTTAAGGATCCATTCAAGCCTGAATATGTTTTTAAGCTAAGCAAAGCTTTGTATGGACTGAAACAAACACCAAGAGCTAGGTATGAGAGACTCAGTGAGTATCTCATCTCAAGTGGATATCAAAGAGGTACGATTGATACAAACTTATTTATAAAGCACTATAATGATGATATATTAGTTGTATAGATATATGTTGATGACATAATTCTTGGATCAACTAATGAAAAATATTTTCAAGAGTTTGCAAAGTTCATGCAGGCTGAATTTAAAATGTCCATGATGGGTGAATTGAATTTCTTTTTGGGCTTACAAATCAAACAAATAAAAGAAGGAATTTTCATTCACCAAGAGAAGTATGCTAAACAAATTTTGAAAAAGTTTGGATATGAGAATTCAAAAGAAGTTTCTACACCAATGAGTTCTTCTGTTAGATTAGATCTTGATTCTTAAGGTAAGAAAATTAATGAAAAGTTATATAGAAGTTTAATTGGTTCTCTTTTATATTTGACTGCATCTAGACCAGACATTTTATTTTCTGTGTGTATTTGTGCAAGATTTCAAAGTAATCCAACTAAAACACATTTGTAAGTTGTTAAAAGAATTTTCAAGTACATTGCATGCACTACAAAATTAGGAATCTGGTATCCCAAAAATGAAAATTTTGAATTAATTGGATACTCATATGCTGGTTATGCAGGATGCAAAATTGATAGAAAAAGTACATCTGGTGCTTATCAATTTTTAGGAAACAAACTGATTTCTTGGTCTTGAAAGAAAAAAATTCAGTTGCTTTATCAACAGCAGAAGTTGAATATGTTTCAATTGGAAACTGTTGTGTACAAATTCTTTGGATAAAACAATAATTACAAGATCATGGATTGAATTATAAAAATATCTCTATTAAATGATAATACAAGTGCAATTAATTTAACAAAAAATCCTATACATCATTCTAGATCTAAACATATTGAAATTAGACATTATTTTATTAGAGATCATGTGGCAAATGGAAATATTAATATTGATTTTGTCTCTACTGAAAATCAATTTGGATAAAATAAGATTTGAATTCTTGAGAAATGAAATTGGAATGTGTTATCCTTTCTAAAATATTTATTATATGTTTTAAGTTTAATTCTTATTATTAATATAAAAAAGTATTTTAGATGGAAAATAAGCAAATCAAATTAAATAACAAGACCATTCATCTCGTGCCCTTTCAACTTCCTCTGACCATCTGCTCCTTTGTTAGTTTTTGTACTCTCTCTCTTTCTTTTCAAAAGATCAACTCGTCCTTCACAATCTCTCTCTCGCTAAATTAAAATCCTAATGATGCCTCCACGAAAATCCTCACGTCTTGCTTTAAAAGGTTTCAAATTGAAGAAAATCAAAGAAACCATTATGATCCAAGAAACCTACAAGCTCTGAAGAAGTCTGTGAAACACTTACAAAAGAAGGAACCTTGAGAGAAGTTCGATCAAAGATGATGAATTGAAATCCAAAAAGACAACATAAAAGAAGAAGGAAAAATGGATTTATGAAAATAAAACAATGAAAAGAAGAAATCTAAGACATAAGGACCTCAATTAGGGGATAACTTAGAAGATACTATGTCAGAGGATACGTTTGTACAATCACCAAACAAGAAGAAACGAAGGCTTTCTTCATAATTTGTCAGCAAAATTCAACCACAAAGAAAGTTTCTAACAATGTATTAGAGTGTACTTTCATTGATTTCAAGTTTTTCAATACAAATGGATCTTATTGGAACCATTGGTTAAGTCGAATAGGATGCAAGAATCTCTGTAATTTGACTGAGTTAGTAGATGGAAGTTTGATCCAAGAGTTTTATGAAAATTTGGTTCAATTAGAAGATTTTCCTTGAAATCCAAAGTCGTTGGGAAAACCATAAATATCATTAGGAAGGACTTAATAGGCTGTTTTAGTATGTTGGGTATGAAGGATGATGAAGGGCTGATAAATTTACAAAAGAATGATCTTTATAAAAACTTAATGATAGAGTGGGTACTTTCGTAGAAAATGATATTTTCTCTATGGATTTTGATTTGTTGGTTTCTTTGTTGCATAAAGCTGTTGTAGACTGTATTTTACCCAAAAATGGAAGTTTGATAACTATTTCTATGGAGGAAGCTTTAGTTGTGTTGTCGATAAAAAAGAACTTAAAACTTGATATGCCTTGTATGATGCTAAAGACATTTGGAAAACTTGAGGAAACAAGCCCATGAAAATTTATTTATGAAGTTTTTCAAATCAAATAAAATAATTTGCCCAAGAACTTCAAAGTACCAATTGATTTAAAATGAATTGGGGAAATTAATTTGAAAAGAATGGGAATTCTTGTTTTTGAGAAGTTTTGGTTCTCTAAAGATGGTGCTTGGTATAGGCATCCTAAGTTTAGCAAGTTTAAGTTTGATTAGAAGAGAATTAAAGTACTTGTTGAGGGGGAGGTATTTATTGAGGAAGAGAGTGATCAGAAGGTAATGAACAACATGATAAAGTTGAACAACTACCTTCTAGGAGAGTTGAAAAAGAAGACATGACTAGGAAATTCAAGAAAATTTATAAGATTAGAATGGTGGGAAGTTTGAAATCAAAGAAGGAAAGAGAAAACAAGATGAAAGTGAGTCAGAAATTGACTCAGAAGGTCTCCTAGTTAGACCTCCTGACTAATCATCCAAATGAGATTTTGAATATGATATTGTGGATATTATCGAGAAGAAATTTCAAGAGATCAAGAAGGATTTCACTGAATCTATAATACATGCCTTCAAGATTTTTAAAGGTATTAATCAACAAGCATTAGTGATGACCAAATTGGGAAATTGCCCATAGCTCTAGTCGAACCTGAAGCTGTTCCTGCTCCTGCTGACGACGACCCAAAGCACAATTCTGCATCAATTTCAACTCCATCCTCTCTAATCTTGGTTCGAAGGGATTACAGTTCGTTCCTTATGCTTAACCATCATCTTCTCAAACACATCTAAGATAATCAAGTCAAAATCATCTCATCTGTCATGAATCTTCTTCAACAACAAGACACAATTCATCATACACCTTGCCAAACCTTTCCCCAACAAAAAAAGATGAAGGCTTGCAAATCTATAAAAAATCTAGGAATTTAAGAAAGATTAAAATCTTTTCCTTGCTTTGAATTTTTGTGGTGCTTATTTTACCTTTTTGAACTATTTACTTTTAACTCTTGGAATGATATGAGGAACTTAATTACTAATGTTTCATCTTGTTGTTAATTCTGTTTTTATGATTCTGCTTGTATTATTCTCTTATTTGATGCTAATAAAAAGGGGGAGAAGAGAAGTAAAAAAAGTAATTTTCTAGAAGTAAACAAAATAATCTACTAGAAGTGAAATTGCAGGAAATAACTATTTGAATTGAGTGAAATGATTATTTAAACTTATGGATGTTGAATTAAAGTAATTTAAAAAAAACATTTATTTTGTTTATAATGATTTTGTTATCATCAAAAAGGGGGAGATTGTTGGTTTGTCTCAATATGAGTTTCGATGATAACAAAAAGGATTAAGTAATTATTAACAAATTTATTAAGTGTGCAGTACTTAAGTATAATCAAAGTTAGTTTATCAAAATATTTCAAAAGAGATTCAATTCAGAAAGTATTTCAAAAAATGTTTGGAAAGTTTTTTAAGAACAAATGAATAGTCAAAAGGTAATTCAGAAGGTAAATCGATGGTTGACAAGACACTTATAAAAGTTAGAATGTAAATCAGAGACTAGACCTGCAACTTGCAAAGGAGGAGCAAAACACGAACAGAAATTTATAAATAAGATCTTCCTTGATTGTTTCATTGTTTTGAAGACTCAGCTCCAAAGTCGAATGTATTTAGGTAATACATTCAATTATGTTCCACGTAGTTGGTTTAAATATCCATGGATTCAAGTTTTATTATATTAAAACTCATTCCTGGAAAGTTAATGTTTTGACATCACGTGAAGAAATACATCTCCACAGGCTATTCAAGTTTTTGGATATGTTTAAGATACAATCTAGATTTCTAAGAGAAGATTGTCTGATAAATAATTAACCATAGAAGGAATTCAACAAACAAAGAAGATATGATCCTATTTTCAAGTGAACAGTATCGGAGGATAAATTTCATCTATTATACGTCAACAGTGTTCATATATCAAATTCAAAAATTCATTCTCAACATGATAAGGATCATTATCTTAACTAATGGATATTCAACCTTATCTATTGGAGAAATTCATGATAACAACAGATAACAGCTTATTCAAATTTTTTATTTAGAAGAAGACTCAACAAGCAGATCCCGTTCAAATAACACGCACAATATCAGGACTTAATCTTATCAACTTCAAGACCTAGCCATTGGAAGAAAAAAGATAAATTCTACACGTCAAGAATAGAGAGAAGTAGTACTTTTACATGAAAGATAACAGAAAACAAGAAGTCACAAATTTCCACTTTATACAAGAAAATTACTGTCATTTTTTTTGTCTTCTTTTGCTCAAAATTTTGAGGATTCTTATTCTATTTCCTCTGATTTAGATTCGTTCACTTTGTGTGAGATTGAGAGTTATAAGTAGGCTTAGTAGGTTGATTTTTAGCTTAAGAAAGCTTGGAGAATCCAACTGAATGCATTGTAGCCAAATGCTTTGGCAAAGACAACTTGTAACTTGTTGATTGTTTGATATAGTGGAACATACCGGTATGGAATACCTGGTTATCGGCTTAAAGCTCAAAGAGAGGACTGACGTTCAAGGTGGAACCTCTATAAATCGATTTTGCACTCTCTTCTCTCTTATCTCTATAAATTTTGTGCATGTTTAATTGTTTTGCTTAGCTGCATTTTATGCTCAAAAACTAAAATAGAGAGCAAAACTTGAAGTTTATATTTAAACCTTTTGTTTAATCTTTTGTAATTTGAGTGAACTTGTTTGATCCGAAATTTTTTTAGAGTAAATTTATTGGTTATTAAGTTAATTGTTTTCAAGTAAGTTTTAAAGCCATTATAGTTTGAATAACTAAGTTGTGTGAATTTGGTTGAATTTTTGAAAAGTGAAATTTTTATTAATAATCAATCCACCCCCCTCTTGGTTATTTTGTTGGGACCATCAATATGTTCTATAACTTATGTCATAATCCTTTTTGTTTCGAGATATCTAGATTGAATATAAGACATGGACAATACCACCCTTATATTATTGAATCTTGTTATTTCTCGACCTGTAAGTGAACTGATAAAACAAATGAAATTGATGACACTATCAATTCATTTTAGCACGGCCATGCATTTTTTAGTCTCACTTATCGAGGGGCCCAAAGATATCTTTCTCTTAAAGAGAGGGACAAATCCCATCTTAATCATCGACCTCCTCTACATGATTTACATTGTGCCCCATCAAAACCTTTATAATTATTCGGTTAAGAACATCGTTTGATTCAGTGGAAAAATAATGTTACTCATGTTGGAATCTATGGTGAGTTCAGGTCTAAGGATGTATTGACATTGCTATTATGAGAATCACTTATGACTCTAGTCCATGTAGTGATCTCATAGCGGGTCAATCCAATATATATACTTTTGAGTTTTATCTGTTCTATACACATAAACATCTCATGATCATCAAATGAACTCATATTAGATTTAATTCACCATCATTTCACAATAATGAGAATCCAAGAATAATAGATTATTCATGAATTCTATTATAAAGTAAATATTCAAACTTTATAATAAAAAATGCCACTAAATTAAGATACACATGAAGTAACAATACTTAGTAACTGGCCTAGGGCACAATCACTAATAGAAAGAAGGAAAGAAAGTGATGAAAATGTGTGATGTACATGGTTATGGAAGAGGAGGTGAAGTAAGAGCGGGTTATCCTTGAGGAAGGGTAAGAGAAGATGCATGTGACTAAAGTTGATTTCATGTGACAGTTTTCTTACCGATAGAGATTTATATGCGTGTAAAACTTTATTTAACTGACGATCTTATAATTCGATAATTAGTATATAATAATAGAAAGATAACTTAATATTATTTTATCATTAATTATTTTGATTTTGTTTTCCTGGTCTATGTGCTAGCGAATGAGTACAGTAATTGTTTGGTTTTTAACTGATAAAATTTTGACTTGATAAATTGTCACTATATCATAGGGAATTATTTCATATTATATTATTAAATATTATTTAAATATATGGCCTTGATTTGCATGTCAATGATCAGATAAACAAATTATTTAGTGTAGGGTTTCCGGATCGATTAAGATATTGTATTATTCAATCATTTTGATATCCATGGTCATTGAATCTTTATATGATCCTCTTTATAGTTTTTAAGGTTCCGAATTAACTTAACCTAATGGTATTATGGGGTTATCAAATTATTTGATTTGATCTAAGGTTTTTAGGTATGATCTGATATGGTCTAAGATTTCGGTTTTGTTGCGAATTTTAGGGTTCATGATATGTTCGATTTATTTCACCAAAATTTTAATAAATTCTATGATATGATTTCAATCTACTTTATTTGATTTATTATATTTCTTATTTTACATGTTTGCTATTTGATAATACAATCATATGATATAGTATTTGTTGTACCAAATAATTTGTTAGATAGATAGTTTGTGCCGATAGTTGCATGCTTTTCTACGTGATTGACTCTGGGTCTTATTGGTTAATTTTGTATTACTTGTATTAAGTATATTGAGTCTTTGGCTCATGTCTAGGATTCTTAAGGTTTCTAATCAAATAGGTACAAATTAAGGTCTCGTATCTCATCACTAATGCTAAGGCTTGCTTCTAAACTTTTTGAAAATTTTAAGGGGTCACATCTAATAAACATCACCTATGATTTTCTAGAAAATATTTAGGATTTTAGGACCTCTCGAGTGAGGTCCGGACTTCATGAACTAGGGATTTAACCTGATGAGTTTTAGGTTTTATGGTTTAATTCTAGTCATCACTTTCAATGACCCTCTTAAGGTTTCAGGGGTTCTCTTTACCTTTTATCTTAACTTTTCTTTTCCTTGTTAATTCACAATTCTCCTTTCTATTACCCAGATCATAGCATGGATATTTCTAAACAGGCATGGTATCTTTTATTCACTAGCTAATTGCCTCTATTGGTGAATAACTACTGATCTAACTACATGCATCAAATCTGATAACTAACAACTTAGTATCTAACTTTATTCTTAATAACTTCTAAGTAACAACTTCGTGGATCAAAGCCTGGTTTAATTTGTTTGATTTCTCCTTTATAAATGAATTGTTTAGTACCTCATTTGATAATTTTCTTTGATTAAGTAATTTTGATCATATGTAATTATGAGATGATCGGTTTCTTATCCTTCTTTACTTATTCGAAAACTTTTACAAAATCAAAATTTCATCTATGCTTGCCACTAATTACACGTCAATCTCAAATGTGATATCTATTAATCAACTCAGAATATTCCCATAGTCATCTCTTAATTGAGAACCTAATTCCAAGAATAATTAACATTCTATCAACTTAATATCTTCCTCTTAATCAAACAATTATACTACAATCACTATGCATGAATAAACTTATACATTTTTCTCTTTATAATCATGATCATAGAATTCATTACTCTCAAATTTTCATTCATTCATTGATTTGTTTATTTGAGATCCATACCTTAGGGGTTTGAATTAGTTTTTTTCCTAGATAGACAACATTTGTCCTCGATATGATCACTACATCCCCATGACTTCTTACTTGTAGCCCCTAAACTTCTATTCGAGTAAAGATGGTATTGTATATTTATTTTAAGTTTTTTTGTATCTATAAAAATTGGTATATTTTTATTTCAGGATTTTATTAGTAAAAATTTTGATCTCCAAACTATAATAAAATTGTTCCTACTTAATATTCTTAAATCTTGAAAAATCAAGAGTGATCTTTGTAACTTTTTCTCAAAGCTTTTCAAAATTTATGTTATATTATTGGTAATTATCACATTTAGATTGAAAAATTAGGGGTTTTGACACAAGATACTTGAGAGAGATTCAAGAACTTGATTGAAATAGAAAATACAATTTTGAAATTGACACTGACACATGTGGATTTGGTTCAAATTGAACACACATTCTTAATATGATTGAAATTGTGGTTTATTAACTCTGACATGTGCTTGAATCACAACTTCAATTATAATAACATGGCTTGTGAGAGGAGTGTGTTATCTAATCGATGATTATAAATGGGTTACTCGAGGTAGATATCTATGTTATAATTAGAATCTTGCAACTCGAGAGGAAAGCATATTCTTGTGAGTTTAATTTAAATCCAAATAAACAAACCTGATTATAACTATAACATAATAAATGGAAATTCTAGCCAAACCATTACATGATCCCACACCTTTTTATCAAAGGAGTTTCTAAAGGTAGTTTTAGTGTTAGTTAATTTTGATGTCAGATTACTTCTAACTTGTAGTGGTGAATTTTCGATAGTTTAATTAGCTTAGAAATCTCAAAATTACAGTTCAGTTGCTTAGCTTAAAGTATATTTGCTATAATCTAGTACTTAGTCAATTAGCTCCCTGTGGATCACGGTATTGAATACTTCTACTATGCGATACTTGCATGATCGATACACTCATGATCGATACACTTATTGGTGGCTTTCATAATTAAATTGATTTTTATTAAAAACATGTATTTATAATTGTCTGACAAACGTAAAATTAGTGAGAGCAAAACACATTTCAAGCAAACACACACACACACACACACAACATATTAATTTAATGTAAGAGGTGAATTATAACATCAATCTAACATATAAACTAATTTTATATATGTGTGAATAAGTTATATATGTATACGTTTACATTTGTTATGTATGTAATGTGACATATATATAGAATTTATATCATATATACGTCTATCCAATATACCTTACTATAATTCATACTTTATACATATATATTATATATAATCCACCAACTTTATAAATAATCTATATGTGGTCTGTATTTTAATATAGATATTTATATGCTATGTCATATGCATACTCTTTATTTGACACTAGATTATGAATTTGCAACCTGTATATTATATGTGTATGTGTGTGTCTTTTTATGTTATTTATACTATATATAGGTGTTATATATATATATATATATAGTTATCTAAATACATACATTATATATTTTTCATTTTCTAAATATGATTTGTATTTTATGTATGTTATATATATGTTCAATATATAACTGGGAAAATGTCAAATTTAATATTCGAATTTTTCATGAAAATTCAATGTGGTGCCTAAACTTTGAAATACTGAATTTCAAGCTCATCAAAACATTTCAGACTATTTTTACTACCTCCCCAAAACTATGTGTTATGTTTACTAATATGAGAAGCAAGCTATTAGTGCTAGATGACATAAAGGAAGTCACTAAAAATTTAATTATAAAATGTTTCGTCCACATTTGTAAACAAAGCAAATGGTGTTAGGAAGATAAATAAAAATGCTCACAAAAGGTTTTATTTGGTGCTAAATTGAACACTTTAAAGTTTAAGTTTTAAATTCAATTTCACATAAATATCATATAATACCCTTTAAATATAGATGATGGAACTTTAATCACTGAGAGTGTTTTCGGTGTAATAGCTTGGAGTTTGTTAAAACTCCAAAGTTAAGCATTTTTTGGGTAGAGCAATCCCAAGATGGGTGATCCTCTGGGAAGCGCTGGCATCAAAAGGAAAAAACCATACGACGTGTGGCCAAATTGGACAATACTTCGGTGGATGGAATTCCAAGTTGTTACATAGTGCCTCTAGTATCCTGGTAATGCTTGAGGTGTGCTGGGAGGGCTAGTGTATTTAGCATCACGATTACTGCCCAGGGCGGCATGAGGGCCTGGGGGCACCCCCTCCACTATGGTGGATCCTGGAGTGGTAGGTCATGACAAATGGTATTAGAACAGTGGTTCTGGACCTGTGTAACTGTAAGCTCTGGAAAATTTCAATAAATAATTTTAAGATGAACTTCAAAAATAAACCCTAAAAATCACTCCAAATTAAAACCGACCTTCGACTAGTCTTAAATCACGAACGAATCTAGAAATTTCTCAATCTTGAGGAAAATAAGAATCCTTAAAAATAAAATAAGAACTTAACATACTTCAATTCCAAAACCACTACATATTACAAATTCCATACGTAACTCCGACTTATAAAATTGGGTAATATAGAACCTGAAAACAAATTATTAAAAAGTAAATAACGATTAACTTTCGGAAACGAAACCCAATTCAAACAATTTCGAAAATGTTGAGGGATATTAAATACTTACAAAAATCAAATTTAAAATAAATTTCTCAAATCAAATATGTTGTATAAACATAAAATATCAGTTTCCAAATTGGCAAAGATCTAACCGGAAGATCACCCGAAACCCTAAGTGGAATACAATAGTTTAAGTCCGGCAATAGCGCCCTTAACCCTAGAGGCGATGTGTAGTTTAAGTGTGTAGAATAGCTCGTAGTATATAAGATCTCTTTAAAAATATCATATGGTAAATTTTTGACCTATTTCGAACCTGTTCGGATACATACTTCGAAAAGCGTGTCATAGGGCTCAGATATAAAAAATATACCATTATTACCTGTTGGTCCCAAAAGAATAACCAAGAGGGGTGAATTGGTTATTTAATAAAATTTAACCTTTTTTTTTTTTAAATCAACCAAATTCACTCTACTTAGTTACTCAAATTAAATGGCTTCTAAGAGACTCTATTTTAAATATATTGATAAATTTCGAATAATCAGACAAGATCAAGTTTGCAAAAAATTAAAAAAATATTTAATATAAAAATTTATTTTGCTCCCAGTTACTCTCTGACTGATCTTCCGAGTTTCCAATGTTCAGTAGAACTAAATTTCCAGTTACTTCTCTGACTGGTCTTCTGAGTTTATAATGCAGCAAGAATAAACAATAAAATATGCACGAAATTAAAAAGATAAGGTAGAGAGAGATTGCACGATCGATTTATAGAGGTCCGCTTCGAGCGTCAATCCTCTCTTCCAGCTCCAAGCTGGGTCCCGGTATTCCTCACCGGTTGTGTTCTACTATCCAATCAAATCAATGAAGTTACAAGAAGTATTTGCCAAACTTTGGCTACAATTCACTTAGCTTGATTCTCACAAACATCAATTAACTAGCCTACTTGTAACTCTCAACTCACATTAAATTGTAACAACAAATCAGAGGAATAAAGAATTATGTTTCCTCAAATGTATTCGCTCAAGGAATAGTAACAATAGAATATGACAGTAAATTTGCTCAAATTCAAAGAAATTCGTGGCTCTTTGTTTTCTCCTCTTTTTCATGTGATTGTGCTTCCTTTTCTCTGTCTTGGGTGGGTATACTTATCCTTGTATATTCCAACGGCTAGGAAAACAATTGGATAAACTTTGCTCCTTATTTTGTGCGTAATATTAGCTTTTCTCTTTCTTCAAAATCTGCATATTTTGAATAACTTGAGATCTTGTTGTTGTAATCTCGAAAATTCTTGCTCCATTTGGATAAGTTTAAATCTCCAACAGCTTGTATAATTATCTTGAACTTGAAATTCGAATTTGAAATCACCGTTGTTGACTTTGTTCCTTCGTCTGGTACTATTCATGCAACAAAAATATCGTATTTTCCATATATTTCGACTTCCTTATATGGATAAATAATCATCAGACAAGTTCCTTGCATATTTGGATCATGTTTTCCATATTTCCAACTAAAATTTGAATAATCTGTTGAAGATGCATCATTGTAAGTCACGTTCTTTTTCTTGCTGTCAAAACATAATTTTCTCCAAAAAATGAACTTTAATCCGACGAAATTTGAATCTCCATGGATATTGAACCAACTTTGTAGAACACATTGAGTATATACCCAAAATACACTCAATCTTTGGACTGGGTCTTCAACCTATTAAATCTAAAAAGAAAATTCTAATCTGGAGCTGAAACTCGTCATTTTTTTTATTGCATTCACCTTCTGATGTACCTTCTGATGAACCTTCTGACGAACCTTCTGATAGCTCATTTGTTCTTGAAATCTTCTCCAAACACTTTCTAAAGTATTCTTTGCATGGAGTCTCTTTTGAAATCATTCTCTTAAGTCATTGTAAACCACTTTGATTATATTAAATCCTTGCACACTTAATAAATATGTTAGTAATTATTTACTCCTTTTTGTTATCATCAAAATCATCATTTGAGATAAACCAACATTAACGTTAGAATCGTAATTTCATAAGATTTTCCAAATATATCAGTTATATATTTTTCGGGTTATAAAAGTTACAGTTATAACATTTTTATCGTATTTTCATTACTATCGTTAATTAATTAGTCTTTTGCACTATTCACTTCTATTTCATTACACAATTTTATTATTCTTATAAACCCTTATAATTTTAGATAAATATTTTATATATTATAGAAAATTTTGTTTTTCTAAAATTTAGTTAGTTTCGGGCTTTTACAGGATCAGATTCTGTTTAACACCCGATGCTAAAAATAAAATAAATTAATTTAATAATTTTAAGAAAATATTTATTTTCATAAAATTTTTTTTAGATTTTTCCTGTTATAAAAAATCATTTATAGCCCATATTCACGTATTTTGATCATACTGTAACATATTTGTTGAAATACTAAAATAATTCAAATAATTATTTAATTTTATTTATGAATTATGCTACTCATTTAAAATTATTTTTCCTAATTTTATTTTGTATGTTTCTTAATAAAAAGCACTTTTTCCAATCCATACTTCAAGTACACCTTTCGCATATCACTTCTTTTTCACTTCAATCTTTCTACACATTATCCCACACTTTATGGTAGATTTTTCTCTTCTTTTTGCTGCCCTTGTTGTCAACCCCTAGTTTTTTGATAATTTTTAAGTTTAAATCTTAAATTGGGAAGTCAATTGAAACCCTAAGTCAACAATTCCCTAGTGAAATTTAACAGTTTAGATCCGACATTTCCGTATCTTTCAACCCTAGAAGAATAAATAGAAGTTATGTGTGTAGTATAGTGTATAATTATATAAGAAAATTTAAAAATATAAGATTAGATAAAATTCGGTTATTCCAAGCTCAATCGGATACGATTCTCGAAAAGCGTGTCCCGGGATTCGAAAATTTAAAAATAATTTATTAGTATCATTAGATTCGTAATATTATAAGGATTCTAAAAATATCAATTTGTAATTTTTCGATAAAGAAAAGTATCTGATATGACAATTATACACGAATTGTCTTACTACCAGTATTAATTTTTGTGTTTTTACATTATTTTTTAACTATCCATTGTATAATACTATTACTTATACTACTATACATTATTTAATACCTATACTTTATTCCCATTGGACCTTATTCCTTACCAATTCCTCTATTTTTACTTTTTACCTTTTTATGTCTCTTTCTTACATCAACCACTCATACATTCTCATAATCATCAAAACAATTAAATATATATATATATATATATTTTATTTCCTCTTTAATGGCTGGTGCAATATATAATGCTATATCAATTTTTTTTCTTTTGATTTAATTTAATTCCACACTAACTCCACTTCCCTTCTTCTATAAATACCACCTCCTCCCTTCATTTCTTACACCACTCCTCCAACATAAAGTTACCATGTCAAAATACTCTCTCAAACACTCTCTCTAATCCTCTCTTTTACTGCCAACAAACCTTCTTTACATTTTCAAACAAATCCTTTCTAAACACTATCTACTTCACCAAAATTTTAACCTCTCTTCTTCATTTCTCTTACAAATTCTTCAAGGTAATATTCTTATTCTTTCATACAACCATGTCATAAACTCATATGACCATGGTGGTATTTCCTAAACTTCAATGTTATGTAAATAACACTATGTTCATGTTTTGTTCTTGTTCATGGAAATATCTTTTCTATTATATTATATTATGTTGTTTTGTTGTTGTTTATTTTCTACTCTTATTATATTTAAATTTCTACTTCTCGCTTTCGTTATAATTTATAATTGGGACGGAATTTATTCTTTGTCTCGGGAGCTTTTGACTCCCAATACATGACCTATATGATAATACATGACTATATTATTGAGTTTCTTTAAATTTTTATTTTCGTATTTGTTTATAATCGGGACGGAATTTATTCTTTGTGGCGGGAGCTTTGACTCCCAATACATGATCTATATGACCATACATGACTATATTATTAAGTTTATTTAAATTTTTATTTTCGTATTCATTTATAATCGGGATGGAATTTATTCTTTGTCCTGGGAGCCTTGACTCCTAATACATGACCTACATGACAATACTTGATTTTATTATTTCTCTCATTTTATTTGTACTATGTTATGATATATGAGTGTACTCATATATTACAAGATTCATGGTGTTGGTCAAATAATAAGAGATGAGATCTTATTTACAAAGAATATAAATATTATTATCATCAAGAAAAAGGAGTACTAAACTTAAAGTTTTTCCTAAAAAGTAAACAAAAATTTTCGACTAAAACAAACTTACCATGAGATGATAGTTTATGCCTTGTAAAATTTTTTTAAAGCAAATCCCGATCCATCTAAGGAAATCATATTTGTCTCTTAAATTAAAGGAAGATTATTTAACTTGTACCCTCTTTTCATAAATACGTTTTTCCTAAAAATATACTTTATGAAAATCTATAATCACCAAGAACTCCCAAGTTTTTAAATCTAGATAAAAAGGGCATTTAACAGATTTAGTAAAAAGGGATCCAAATGTGAAAATAGTTATGAAAGAAAGATCTACGGATCATTTTTTTTAATTATCACAAAGGTAAAGGAATGAGAATAAAAAAATGAAATCTTTTAAGATGAATCCACATTCTAAACTCTATTTTAAAAACTTTTCAAAGTAGACAAAAACATGATTTTTCAATCATCAAGGACATCGTCTTGATAAAAATAAAGGTTAGACAATAACGTTTGAATCTTGTGTTTAATGTGAGTTTACTTATGTAGAAATAATTTTTTAAATTATATTGATAACTAAGTATTTATCAAAAGGATTTGAGTGCGGAAATGATAGAAATTGTTTGTTTTGAAGAATATAATTTTTGTAATGATTCTGTCACAGTTCAGTTTTCAACCAAATGACTATATATGATGAAAATAACCTTAGAAATAGATAGATCTTTTCAAATAGTAGATCATCTCATAACCTTCATGACTATTGTGATGTGCTGTCTTTAGTATTGAATTTTAAAGCATATTTCTAGCAAGCGTACTAGGTCTTCTATTGTAATATAGCATGAATAAAGTGTCGATCCACGAGGATTTACTAACTACTAGACAATTATCAACTAATACTAATATCTAGCAATTGATCTTTTAGAGATGATTAATTAAACTATCTTATCTAACTAATTATCTATTGAATGCAATGAGCTTTTAAAGAGAGGGATATGGTGAAAAGTGTGGAAGGAGCAGAATCCACTTTAAACTATTGCCAATCAACTTGAACTCATGTTATAATGATAATTAGATTCATGAACATTCATAAGAAATTATCAAGATTTAAAAACAAAGTTTGAAAACCTTTTAAACCACAAACAATTTAATAACTTCCGTTAAATAAATCATAGTGGAATCAAAATTACAATTATAAATCTCCCGATTCTATAATTGACTAATACTTTATATTAAAATCTCCTGATTCCTTAATGAGAAATCAACATAAAAAATTGCATTAATATTTATGGACAATTTCTAAAATAGATTAAACTATGCCGCTTTCGCAATTGCAATTTAATCTTAATTTATGAATTCATATGAACCCTAATTTCCCTTCCAAGTTATTAGAATTCTTATACACCAAAAACATGATGAATAATCAGAATTCAATATGAATATTTCAAGATTCTAAATATCTCATAACATGGATTCAAAAATCATTTTAGCATGTTTAAAGCTTCATCAACTTCCCACAAAAAGGGTTTAGCTACTCATGGATGATGATTCAACAATCAAATAAGAAATTGCAAATGATTTCATTATGATCAGAATATTCACGTAAATGAATTGCATAAAAAGAATAAGAGTAGAAATCACCAATTCAAAATACTAAAGCTTCACTTGCAAATCTTGTATAACTTCAAATATCTCTTTAAAAATCTCTTATGAAATGCCTAATTCTAAGTATTCTAGAGCTACTTGAATTGTAGAATGGAAGATTGGATTACTGGATACTTGGATGATTCTGAAAGTGAGGGGAAGACCCCGTATTTATCGGAAAAATTTCGTGCAAAACATTGAATGATCTTTGCTGTTTCACAATGTACACCGGCCGTTATAGATCCTACGCCGGCGGCTTTACAGGCGGCGTATCTTCAAATTGTCCTTTGCACAGGTAGTGCACTGGCAGCCTTCAATATCGGTTACAATGTAGGCCGCTCCTACGCCGGCGGCTTAGATGCGAGCCGGCGTATGTAGTCAGAAATGAAGCGTTGGGCTGATTTATAACGAACGCCGTCCCAAAGCCGGCGGCTTTTATGCCGGCGTAGACATGCCAACAGATTTGTCTCTTCAATTTCCTTCAAGTGTTGGATATCTTCTTGTCGCTTCAAATCTATGATGTACGCTGCCTCAAGGCCGGCGGCTTAAGTGCCGGCTTTTAATGTAACTTCTTCAAACTGGTGATGTTCATTTCTGGGCTGCCGGCCTTCATTACGCTGGCTGCTTCATCTTCTACGCCGGCAGCTTTGAGGCGGCTTTGAATGTTATTTAACTTGTGCTGGGCAAAGCTGGCTGTGCTGCAACGGCCTTGGATTTTACGCCGTCTAAAAGCCGGTGGCTTTCAATGATGAATTGCCGGCCTTGACTTCAATTTTTCCTCTTTTCAATTCAAATTCTCTTGTTTTGATTTCTTTATCCAAATTAGTCCTGAAACATAAAATTTAATCAAAACAAATATCCATTCTAACTCTTTTGATTATCAAGATTTGTATAAAATATGACCTTATCAAATAGCTTGTAGGTAATACATATATGCATGATGCATTGTAGAAACAAAGTAGGAAAAATTGAGTTGTTGTCATTTTTAAGAAATTTATAATAATGGAGTAATGGCATGAAAACCCATATTTTTCAAACTCAAATTAGAAGTTTTATCAAAAAAATGAAGTCCTTAGTGGCTATATATGGTTGAGCTCTAATTTTCTAAATATCAAATGATTTTTACTTAAAGGAATCACTCAAAAACTAATTTTACAAAATTCAGATTTTGGAATCAACCCTACTTGAAAACATGTTTTACAAAGTGCAAAATGGAGATTTTTATGTAGAGATGAAGGTCATAAGTAATAGATATAATGAAGACTCAATTTTAACAAAGATAATTATATTTTCTTAAGAAATAAATCCAAAATAAATGGAAATGATCAAAGTTAGGAAACTAGTCTTCTTGAAAGTAAATAGCCATGGAGTCTTATAAATAAAAAGTTTCTAAAATTCCTTTTAGTAAATGTTGTCCAAAAGCATGCATACATAAAGCTCACAACATGTCATTCATGATAGGAAATCATCAATATTGCATGTATAGTTAATCTATATAGTAGGAACATTTCAAACATTTACAAAACTATTTTTCGGAATTGAAGTTTGCTACTGTTCTGATCTGATCCGACCTTTTTGAAGCTTCGAAGTTTTCAAAACTTGAAAGTAATATTGGAATTAGGTAGATCTTTTGAAGTAGATAGGAATCGATTTATAATTTGCAAAATTCCTACTTAAAATGGCCAAATTATGGCCGTTTTAAGTTGGAATTCCCGCTTAGGACAGGATTTACGAATTTGATAGTTTGAACAAAATCGTTTGGATTAGTTTGAGTTGAAATACTTATTAGAGTATTTCTTCCTTTTTAGGTGATCCCGAAATCGACGACTCCCTACCACTGGATTACTTTTACTAAGAGACCGATGATCCAATGGTCGAGTGAGTTTTCCTCTTTTTTGTTACCTTGCTTGTGATTGTAGCTAGTTGCACTAGAATGAGGAAAGATAAAATTGTGATGAGTTGTGGTATAAACTTGGTTGAATGAATGATAAGTATATCGAGGCGAGACTTGTTGTAAAATCATTGTATGAGTTAGCATAGACTTGAATTGTTTGAAATTCTCTATGATCGCTTTTAACCTACATAATTAATATGCCACGACTATATGAATAAACTATGCATGCATATCACATGTTGAGTCACATTGCATAGGCTAATATACTTTTGGTGGGACAAAAGTATATTAGTGGATTGTGGGTGGGCCAATGGTAACATTAAGGATGCGAAATCGCTTAAGTTAACGGTAGTGGTGTAGGCACTTGAATCAACTACATAAAACAAGAGAAAGAGATCGGGATTGTGGTTGCATGACTTATGGACCACCCCACTCAATATTGGAATTATGGTTACATGTCTTATGGACCATCCTAACCCCGAATGGAGGGCGAAAATCCATTCACATATGGCTACCAGAAAGTCATATGCTTGTTTGCTCATGTGTTTGTTCATGCATAGCATATGGATGAATTATAACTTGCTTGTCATGGTACGAAAATTAAGGGAACTCCCACTAAGCTAGTGTAGCTTATACCCCAATAGATATTTAAATGAATAGGTTATCTCAAGAATGCTAAGTAGAGACCGAGATGGTTGGAGCCGAGAATGACTTCGGGATTCCAGCAAGATATAAGAATGCTTGAAGTTATTAGCTAGGTTTATGATTTGCCTTGTAATAGTTTTATGTAGTGAAATCTCTTGATGAATCGTAATTGAAGTATAATTATTTTATTTGAAGTATGGTGAAGGGTAGTTCCTTTACATTGTTACTCAAGTTGTGCCAATATAAAATGTATTACTCCGATGTGTCTCCTTCATATGTTAGACGCCTTGTACATAGTATGGAAGCCTTCGCGTGGTTAAGGTAGTCATTCCTAGGCTTTAATATTGTGTACGGCGGACTGCCACATTTAGGATACCCTTCGGGGTGTGACAGTAACGAAACTAACGAGGTCGTCACTTCTATAAGTGGGGGAATATGTGATACTTCTCAAATATAGATGGTGGAACTCTAATCACTAAGGCGCCTTTTCGATGTAATGGCTTGAAGTTTATCAGAACTCCAAAGTTAAGCGTGCTCTAGCAGAACAATCTCAGGATGGATGACCTATTGAGAAGCACTAGCACCAAAAGGACAAAACTATGCAGCGTGTGACAAAAACGACCAATACCTTGGTGGGTAGAGTGCTGAGTCATTACACAGTACCTCTGGTATCCTAGTTGTGCCTAAGGGTGCGCTAAGAGGCCTGGTGTACCTAGCATCACGATCTTTGCCTAGGGTGGCTTGAAGGCCTGGCCTAGGGTGCCCCTTCCGTTGCATTGGAACCTAGAGTGGCAGGTTGTGACAGTCCATGTACCAATTTAACGTTTACCATATACAATCTAGGGTAAGTTACATAGATATCCCTTGAAAATCTTTAAAATTGCATAGACCTCATACTTTAAAAAAGTCAGCATTCGTATTTAGGTTTAAAACAAGATTATGATATGGGATTTTGAAAAGGTGTTCCTTGAAATGGACAATAAGGGAATTGTGAATATTTTTTAGGATGATAATCATGTGATAAACATATATAACCAAATGGTAGTACTCATTTGGGAGTTTTTAAACCATCCATGGACTATTTAACTCTGCTACAATCATCGTGAAGGGAATAGAGCTGCACAATGGCTTGCTGACTATGCACGGTCACTTGCTCTAAGTGCTTATATTCTTCAACATTGTCCAAGTAGGCTGGGTAATATTCTCCTTGAAGACTTAGCTAGTGTAGTCTTCCCTAGAATTTATGTTCTATAATCTTTATCTTTTGCCCCTTTTGATAAAAAAAAATGAATTCAACATATGGATTTTAGATCCCTCGAAATAGATGTGGGACTCGGTTTTTAATGTGTTAATTGTAGATATGCATCCATTCTGAAAAAAAAAAAAGATAAAGAATTCAATGTCACGTTAAATTTATGGGTTGGTGGGACAAATTTAACCAATTGTTCTTTCTTTAATGCTTGATATGAAAAGAAACATAACTTGATATTTTGACAAAATAACTTAACTAGATCATATTATTTTCCCATGTTAGTAAAGGGATATGCATTAGCATTTAACACATTTGAAAAGTAGGATTGACTTTTTAAAAATACGGGGTCTTTGCATATGTAATTTATCTTATAATTTATAATATGTTATACATATATATTATTTGTTTCTAGTGTAAGTAGTCTTGTTTTTTTGTAATTTAATTGATGATAATATTTTTAATATTTTTTTCTTTAATACTAAATACGAAGTGAAACACAACTTGAGTTTTGACAAAATAATTTGACAAAGTCATTTATATATCTATGCATATGTGTTTTTTTTTTTTTCAATGTTAAGCACACTAGCAGCCAACACATTGAAATGTAGAATCCATTTTATGGGCCTTAGTGTTGACCATTTAAAAGGTAGAGGATTTGTGTAACTTTAAAAGATTTCAAGGTATGTTTAATTTGTTATATAATCCATAATATGTTGTACATATATATAATTTGTTTCCTGTGTGGATAGTTTTGTCAATTTGAGATAATTTTGTTAATTTGTAATTTAATTAAGGATAAATTGGCCAACTTATTTAATTTTTTTTATTTTCAATGAAGAGTGAATAAAAAAGGGTAAATTATAGTGAAATAAATCAATGTTTAGGGATATATTTAAATATTGTATCAACACCTTATAGGTTATAAAAAAAGTAATCAATGTTATACAGAGTAGTACAAATAAGGTGTTAACATTTTAAATGGTTAAAAATAAGAGATTAACAACTTAAGTAAGTGAAAATGAACACAAGAAAGGGATCCTTTATTTGCATTACTTTATATAACGCTGATCTTCTTCTTCTTCTTCTTCTTCACGATCATTTTAAATTTTAATATCTTACTTGCATCACTTTGTATAACTAAGATTCCTTTCCTAACCACTTAAAACATTAACAACTTATTTGAAATCGATTCCTTCTAGTTACCTCTCCATTTAATTTAAGGTATAGTTACCTTTTGATTTGAATTAACGAAGATGCATGTACTTACCTTTCACCAAGTTTAAGGTTAAAAGCATTGCTATCTATCATTCATTGAGTATTAAAATTATGGATGCATCACCCCTTGGAAAGAGTAACTCTAATGAACTACATAAGCCTCAATGATAGTAGATGTTATATAAAATAAAATAATTTATAAAGAAGGTGAAGTAGATGCCATATGTTATTTTATGAGAGGTAAAATAGTCTTTCACTATGAAGATACATATAGTGACATTTGCCAATACCTAATCTTGGTGCCTCTTCATCTATAGAAGTTATATATGATCTTCCAAACCTAAAACTTCCTTCAACTTCCACTGAAGGACCGACAAGAGGTTAAGAGATCAAGGTAAGTTGTCTTTCTTATGCATTATCAAACCTAGAAGGTTTTATTCCATAATTCGCACTTTCCGGTGTCATGGTGTTTATGTTTGGAAGAAGAGCCCTAATCTTTAGTTGCTTAAAGTGATTGTTGTTTGCGAAAGAAGAGGAGAAAGTTGTTTTATTTTAGGTAACATGATTTTAATGATGTTTATACATTAATAAGATATTTTCGGAGTTTTTTTTGAATTAAAAATCAAGAAAAAGGTTTTCTTTTGAATTTTTTTACGTTTTGGATCGAACAAAGATACGTACATGAGTCATGACCGTGACACCTATTGTGATGTCCTCGGATGTGGTGAATTCAAGCCAATTATGGCAGTGACAAAAGTTGTGATGGTTGTCACTGCCCCCATAACGACCGTGATGGAGGCCATGATGGCAGTTACCCGTAATTGGCGTGACAAAGGTGTATCATGTTATCTTTCCTTCCCAAGGCTATCATGCCCTCTATCATAGGAGTGACCAAATAGGAGGAATTGTGTAATCTCCTTTTAAATCTTGTTTTGATCTTCCTTAATACCTTAATCCTTGGTTTAATATCTAGTACTCCTAAATCTAAATAGTAAAGCATATCTAGGCCTAAGTAGCTGTAGTTCTTGATAGTTTAAGAGTTTAAATGACATTAGAAATAATTTCTTTCTTTTGAAAACAAGTTTTAAGTTAGTTTGGCTATATGTGATTAGTTGTTTCTAGTAGAATTGAGTTATCTAATCCATATGTTGAACCAGGTACATCATTACCTTGTTTGATGATTATGCTTGTTAGGTAGAACATATAATTGGACTAATTAATATTTGACTATAATTGTTTATTGCTTATACTTAGCTGGGTCTAGTGGACCGGGAGTACTGGTGTACTAGGACAGTGCTCTGATGATCTGTGTGTGCCGTTGTCGTCAGTGAGTTACACAGAGATGATTCTAGTAGTTTAGGAGTGGTGGAGTATAGTACCCAGAGTGTGTGGACAGTACCCAACACCAGTATATAATATATATATATATATAAGTATCCAAGTATATATGTATCTGTGTTTATGGAGTCATGAGTTACTCTAGGTTTAGGACTAGTTGCAAATAGTTCTAAACTGTGTTGGTTGTTTGGCTAATGAAAGATAATAACTTGTCTACTTTGATTATGGGGACGATGTTAGCTGTGATGATTATGGAACCGATTACTAGACAGATTAGGTGTTAGATTGAAATTTGTTAAAACCGAGAAACTCAAATTAATTGCTATGGTTTTGATTATGTTGTAAAATGATTTCATTGGTTTTTATTAGGTTAGAAATATATTGGCATATGGTTTTATGCCAACTGGTTTTATGGAGTATTTCTGTTGAATCTATGATATTTTAAAAAAATGACGTTATTATTTATGGAATTTTCTAATTATTGGAGCTTGGATTTAATACTAGATTTAATTGTGGATTAATAGTAGGTTCTGAGCCTTTGTGTGTCTAATCTAATATGGACAAGAGGTGGGTTGTAAATGTTCCTAAATTTAGGGTGTTACAGTAGATTAGAAGTTTATATCAACATAATAACGTGAAAATGACCTAGAGATCTTGTAAAGACATATTTACTGGTGGATTTTAGTTGAAGGTGAACTTGTCATCACTTGATTTTATTTTTGATTAGCAACCTTCATCCTTTAGGGTAGTCTTCCTAGTTGAATTGCATATAGTTTCCATTGTTTGAGCATGAAAGGTGTCCTTAAATACTGACTTCTCTTATGCTCTAAGATATATTGTGTGAATTTCTCCATAAAAGATGATGCAATCTATACTTCTTTGTCATCGTAATCCTTCCATACAATATAAATAATCAATGGAAAATAGAATAGTAACATAGTGAGATAATCGGTTATGTGATATGCCTTTAATAGGTTGTCACACTTGCCATGCTTTCTTTTTTAAATAACTTTGCCTTGTTTAAAATGGACTTTTGTTAGAGTATCACTAGAAATATAAATGATTTTTGGCATTTTTATTGAATGGTAAACCTTCTTCAGTAGATTTCTTACAACGTTGCACCTAGCGCATGACTCAACAAGATCAGTGGAGATTAATCCTTTAATTGTGGAATTACAGTTGTCGAATATTCTCTCAACAATTCTTTACTTTTCACATCATATCTCTAAACATTTTAACAATTTCATAAAACATCTTTCATCATCCTTCATGGTGATATAAGAAAGGGAATATTTCAAGAGGTACTGCAACTGTGATATTCCTCATATATAAGGTAGTAAAACTTTAATCATCGAGACACTTTTGGCATAATTGCTAGAGTTTATCAGAACTTTAAAGTTAAGCATGGTCAATGGGAAACACTCCTAGGATGGGTAACCTCTTAAGAAATAGCTAGCATCAAGAACAAAAATATACAACATTTCGCTAAAGCATGCAATACCTTAGTGAACAAAGTTCTGAGTCATTACATGTGGTATCGAAGTAATTTACCAGCTGCAGGTAAGGGCGCTAAGTGCTGAATAGGGTAAAGTACCTCAAAGTGGGGGCACCTCTTAAGCTTGTATAGAGCACTTCTGGAGTCGTCTCTACTTGCTGTGATTCTAAACTTGTGTAACGAAACTAATGAGGATGTCAGTTCTATAGGTGGAGGAAAACGTGATATCCCTTAAATATAAGGTGGTGGAACTTTAATCATCGAGACATCTTTTAGTGTAATGACTTGAAGTTCATTAAAAATCTAAAGTTAAACATACTCAGTGGGGAGTACTCTCAAGATAAGTAACCTCCTAGGAAGTAGCTAGCACCAAGGATAAAACCATATGACATTTTGCTAAAGCAGATAATTTCTCAATAAACGGGGTTATGGGTTGTTACAACAACATTTTAACTAAGGAAAAATAGAAGAGCAAAGATAAAACACAATTGAGCGCATGTGCTATACCATTTTGCATGGCATGACTACCTGTTTTGTAAGCCCTGGAAAATTTCAATAAATAATTCTAAAGATAAACTTAGGAAATAAAACCCTGAAAGTCACTTCGAGTTAAAACCAAACTTCGACAAGTCCCAAATTTTGAACGAATCCAGAAATTCTGAATTGTGAGAAAAATAAGAAACCTTAGAAATAAAATAGCAACCCAATATACTTCCATTCTAAAACCTCTATGTACGAAAATTTTAATTTAACTCCGACTTATAAATTCGGATAAAATATAGCCCTAAAACAAATTGTTAAGGAGTGAATAGTGATTGACTTCGGAATAAAACTCAATCCAAAAGAATTCCGAGAACGTGGTGAGATATTAATACTTATGAAAATCGACCTTAAAATAAATCTCACCAATCAGATATGCATATAAGTATAGAATATCGGTTTTATATTGGAATAGTGTAAACCGAAAAGTCAACAGGGAAACCTGAGTCCCCAAAGCTCCCAAGAAACTCCGTAACCTAGATCCGGCAATCTCATATTCCTACACCAAGGAGTTGGAATAAGAGGAAAAGGTGTAATCGGTTCGTATTAAGTCTAGGGTGCTCTGGAAAGATGAGATTAACGAATTTTCGATCTATTCCAATCCAGTCAGGTACCGACTTCGAAAAGCGCGCCCTGAGATCCGCAATATTAAAAATGTTATTAATGCCGTTAGACTCATGTTTTATAATGATTTTTAAGATATTAGTTTTATAAGTTTTCAATAGCTAGAATTTCATGATTTTTGCAAATTTATTTGTATCTCGTTACTACTGGTAATTAGTGAGTCTTCCAGTACGATTTAATATTATTAGTTACCTAAATTGTTATTATTATTATTATTATTATTATTCTTATAATGTATACCCTAGTTCTTCTAGTGACCGGATAGTGATCGGACAAAGTTCGGAAACTGGAGGACGAAACCCTATATCGGTCTGGCTCAAGCTTAGTGAGAGGAGCTTAGAAACCCTAGATCCAGCTTTCCTTCGATTGCATAACAAAAAAAGTTTTATAAAGTAAATGAATATGCATTATCATTCTAAAGTATATTTTAGACCTTTGAAAGTTTTAAATTCAGGAATTTTTCAATTCTGGGCCTTCTCGACTCAATTACAGAAAAGCGTGCCCCGGGACCACAAACTCAGAAAAATGTTCCGGAATATTCATTAGAACCGTAATTTTATAAGGATTCCAAAAATATCAATTTTATAATTTTCCGGGCTATAAAAATTACAGTTGTAGCCTTTTCCCGTGTTTTCGTTACAACTGGTAAAGTAGATGTCTTGTCTATTATTCACAAGTACAACCTACACTACACACCACCCATACCCTATTCTTACATACTTACAACTACTCATTACAATTTTCTTTTCCAAAAAATTGTGTTTCCTAATTAATTAATACAATTATTACATTTTATTACACAAAATACAAATTTTCAAATTTCAACTCACACACACACAACCCCTCCCCCTTTGGCCGGTGCCCCACTCCCCATTTCCCCCTCATTTTTGCCTTATTTTCACTCATTTTATTTAAAACTAAAACCCTAATCCAACTAATATATAATCTCATATTCTCTCTCTCTTCATTTTTCACTTGTTCAAATTTTCCAAAGTTGAAAACCCTCTCTTCTTCTGCCCATTATTGCCGTGACCCACCTCCCCTCCTCACACTCACACACACAAACTCATTTCCTCTTCATTTCATCTTCAAATCCTTCTTTAGGTGATGATTCTAAACCTTATTCCTATCTTTTCTTGTAATGGCAAAGCTATTCATGTGTGTTTTTCATATTTAATCTCAATGAGCATATGTTAGGGACATGAAAACACTTGTACAAGAATATCAAGCCATCACAAGAAGTGGATCTAGAGTTTAAAGGAGTTTTTGTTGAGATATCATCATGTTCATGCATGTAAAGTAGGAATCTTGCATAGATCTTTATGTTCATGCCATGAAACTTATGATTCATGCATTATATTTAGTAGATCTAGTGTTTAGACATTCACATCTTCATCTACAATTATGTTCATATGGTTATTTTGATTTTCATGCATTGATGATCATAAAAATGTAGCCTTATTTATGTATAGATAGGTTAGATGGTAGATCTACATGAATAGAAGACTAGAAACTTGAAAGGAAAGTATTTGGTTAGAAATGCTTAGATAAAAATTCGGATGATTTTGGAACCCTACCTTAAACACCACCTAAACCACTTTAAAACTCATGTTTTGCATAAAAAATGGAAGGTATATGTAATAGATGCCCTTAAGGAATTATTTTCATAAGTTTAGATGAGTTTAGGCATGAGAAAATGTAAAATAAGGAGTGGAGTTAAAATGAAAAATATTGAGATAGTGATTAGAAGTCAAGTTCGTATTTTAGGATGATGCCTACATGAACACCTAATATTTAAGTTTAAATTGGATGTTTTATGAGTTAAATGAAGTCTTTAGATAATAGATTGGAGCTTCAATTTTTGATGCATTACACAAGTTTTCTCATAAAGAAAATGCAAGAAAAGGAAATTACAAAATTCGGATTTTTACAAGTAGCTTGTTTAAAAACATGTTTACCAAATGAAAAATGTGGATTTTTATGCATAAATGAAGGTCATGATTAATATAGACTTTGAGGACTTATTTTTATTTAGATAACAATTAAATTTCAAGAATAAAATCATAGAAACCCTAGGGAATGTAAAGTTGGAAAGAGTAGCTTTTTATAAATAACCTTTATGGAATTTTATAATAATTAGGAGTTCATAAGAGTTCATCATCAAAAATCATCAAGACCATGCATATATTGAGCTCATTACATGAAATTCATGTTAGGAATTCATTCCTATACCATCTATACATGAATCATCAACTAGGAACATTTTTATCAAAAGTGAAACAATTTTTTTCGGAATTGAAAAAGTGACAGAATAGAACTGATCCCATTGTTCTGTGACCTTAATTTTTTCAAAACTTGAAAATAATATTAGAAATAGATAGATCTTTCGAAGTAGATAGAGATCGATATAAAATTTGCGAAATTCCGAGTTAAAATGACCAAGTCATGGCCGTTTTAAGTTAGAACTTCCACAAATAGCGAGAATTCCGATTTTGTGTAGTTTAGATACCTAGCTTGAATTAGTTTAGTGATGAGATTCTTATTAGGCTATTCTTATTTGGTAGGTGATCCCGAGCACGACGATACCGTATCACCCGACCACCGTTATTAAGAGACCGGCGTACCATGGCCGAGTGAGTTTCTCTTCCGAAATCAATTATTGCTTGTGATTGTAATGATAGCCGCACTAGTTGCTAGGTAAAGATAAAAAGAACGATTATGTATGATGGGGTTAGTTGAGAATTATGATTGTCTGTTGTTGATATGCGAAATTGAACTTAAGGAATATCGGAACCGGGTGATAAGTTATTGGATGTGTAGAGATAAGTTAGAATTGATTGTCTGCGAGCATTGCTTGGCCACCTAAAAGAATTGGATTAATCTATTATTGGGCCTCAATTATAATTGAACTCATTCATATCACGATGGGGATGGAGCATTAGCATTTTTTGGTTTTTCGTGATCCATAAAACGAATATATGTTGGTTAATCGTGATCCACAAAACGAATATATATTGGTTAATCATGATCCATAAAACGAAATGTTGTTCAGTTGACTGTGAGCTTAAACGGCGTCGTACCGCAGGATTCGTAAATCTGCTAACCCGGGATGGAGGGCGCAAGTCCATCCACATATGATTTCCGGCTGGTCATATGTTTGTTGAACTCACTCGTTTGATGCATTTCACTTGGTTGATTAATTACTTACTTGAATGTTTGTATTAATTGTGATTCGGAAGTTTTCACTCACTAAGTAGTGTAGCTTATACCCCAATAGTTTCCTGTTGCAGTATGAATACCTTTGGTTATCTCCGAGGACCCGTGGACATCAGGTACAGCTCTTAGAGGTTGAGGAGCTTTCGTTAAGGCCGGGTCTTAAAAGTAGAAATGAAATTCTAATCCTGTTTCCAGGAACCAGTGTCCGAAGGATAATACAAGGAATTTTGTGAGCTTGAGAATTCTTAGTATTGTATCGGGGGTATGCCCCCTAGTTCATGTAATATAATAATTCTCTGAAGTCGTTCATGATTTACGTTCTCGCTGCTATGTATGTCTCCTTAAGCTACTACGAAGCAAAGTATGGTCTATAATCTTGAGAGCGGGCCTTACACCCGATGTTCAAACTCATGGAAAGACTAAGGTTGTCTTACTTGAGTTTAAATGTTGAGTGTGGCAGACTGTCACGTGTAGGGTACACTTTAGGGCGTGACATGTTTCCTCTTAGTATGTGTCATCTTTCTATCTTCAAGGTGGAAAAGGTGTTGAAGCAATAGCAATGTTGTATGCTCCTCTAAACTTCTTAGTACAAAATAGCTGGGGATGACAAATAATAAAAGAAGGAACATTTCATTCAATGAAAACTTCATTGGCCTCGTTTCATAAATTAATTACACTTAGGAAGGACTTGGAGAAATGTGACATACGTGCTCATGTATTTCCATTTGCAAAGTCTAAAATTGTGGATTCCTTGACAATGCTTATCCATCTTCCCCATTATAAACTTCCCAATGTTAATGACTATGTAGATGTTTTTGCACTTGATGCAACTACGATGGACAAAGGAAGGTTGCAACCATATATTATGTGAAAGTTTCCTTGCAATCATCCAGTGATGGATCCTCACAAGCTAGTAATAATTTCTCAAAACTTGTCATTGTTGTTGCATTATATCTCTAGAATGTAGTGTGTTGAAGCGAAAAGTTTATTTTGATGAGGAAATGCATTACTCAATTACGCAAGTAATGTAAAAAAGTTACTCTCAATTAGCATAAGGTATTTGTTTTTGTGATGAGCTTTTGTTTGCAATAAAAATTTGTTTTTTTTTTTTTTTATATTTGCTTGGAGTTTGTAGGATCTTCTTAGACTATAACTAGTGTTTAGACGCCAGGGTATGACATTTAGATGCTAGTATGATCAAAAGACGTGATCATATGACTACAGATAGCGTTCGAACCTTAGAGGTTAGCGTTCAGACAGTAGCTACATCTCAAATGACCAGAATGTTCTGACTATGTGCAAATTGCTTAAGATTCAAATGCCAAGGCATGGCATATGGATGGTAGGTGTGCTTTTTGCAAGAAAGGTGCGAACAATAGGAAGATCAAGTAAAGATAGCTACATTTTTCCAGGTGGCATCTAAACATTAGTGGATCACGTAAGAACATTAGCTTCTTAAAAACTAGTCCTTTAAGTATTTAATGCAAAGGCAAAAATGGGGGAAATATGTGGACAACCAAATTTCTTGAAGATCTTATAAATATGGACTTTTGGGAAAATTTTACGAAGTTTGATGAGCTATTTTGTTGCAAACAATATATTTATATCTATCTTTTTATTCAATATGCCATTGTACATGGATTTTCCATTTCTTGTGGGAGAGAAAAGTAGTGTCATTGAATTGTACATAAGTTTGTGTGAATTGTGAAAATGCAAGTTATGCCTTTAAAAAGTAATTGTGTGTTGTAATAAGAGACATCTTGAGTGGTAATTAGCATTTATTGATGATTAATGAAGTGTAGTGTGAAGTCTTTGATTAAGGGATTTGACAACTGGGGAGGGTAAGGTATTTCAGACTCCATGTCAAATCCAAGTTTGCTTTCTCTTCCTTATCCCCTTTAATTATTGCACTTTATTACTACTACTACTACTACTACTACTAACTACTACTACTACTACTACTACACTACTACTACTATAAAACATGACCTGTGTTTTAACTAATTCGCAAACACATGATCTGTGTTATCTTTTTTGATAATTAGTTGACCTAAGTTCAGACAAAAGTATCAATATTATTTAATAATTTTAAAATGACACGTGCCAATATTTTATTGGTCATAAAAGTTGATTTTACATATTTTTCAATTTTCTTGTGTTCAAAAAAATATATTTTTAATATTTTATTTATTTAATTTTTATTTAGAATTTTCTTATTACATCAATTTTTTTAGACCAATAAAAGTCTAACACATTCTCTCCAATAGTAATTAATAATATTGACATTTTTTTTATAAAACTCGGGTCACTTAATTATAAAAAAAAAACACAAGTTATGTATTTGCAAATTAGTCAAAACACGGGTGATGTTTTTGTAATCAACTATCATCATCATCATTATTGAATTACATCATTCGGGAATTAGTAAAAGTGATAAAATTAGCTCTATACTCAATTTACGCCTCTAGTGAGTTTAGCTTAGTAGTGTTTCTTTACAGTATACCTTGCCTTAATATTACTATAATCCCCATCATAGTCATAGTTGTCCTTACATGCTCTTAACCCTAAGATTTGTTGGGCATTAGTATCAGTGATTCTAAACTTTGCATCACCAACAACTATTACTTGTCCATCGACATAAAAATCTTTTATAAAGTATCACAGTGGATTGAATTGATTTGCTTTATTTTTACACTTTAAATGCCTCTTAACCTACAATACATAGCTTCTCAGCACTTAGCTTATTGATAGATAGGTTGTGAAGCATCGACATTGTTATCAGCTTCCTTATTGCGTATCATGATCTAGGTAAAACCTATAGTCACTAGCATAGTTAAGCACTCTATTATAAAAGGCAAAATAAGTATATGTTGTTAAGGACCAAAATGTTAATAATAATTCCCTTCTAATGTATAAATCAATCCTTCTCATGGTGCTGAGCACTCATATGTTAATAACAACTCCCTTCCAATATACCCATCAATCCTTATGATGGTGCTAAAAAATGAAGTAGTCACTCTATCTTATGCGAATGCACACAAATCTTGAGAAGGATGCTTTTATGGAGTATTATAACTAATATTGGGAAAAAATCATTTACACTTAATTTATAAGGTATACTTTAGGTCCATATGCATACCTTAACATCACATTTTTGCATTGTTCTTTTAAACCCTTTAAACATTATGAACAAAACCTATGTGTTGTTGAACATAATAATGAAATGTTTGGATAAAATAGAAAATGGAATACTATAATATGCAGTTTATGGGTCTGTTTTTATTTATTATAATATAAATTAGCCTATTGCTTGTGGCCTATATAAAGAAATAATATAGTAGAACGAGAAAATAAAGGTAGTTATTGCAATGCAAATGTGTAGAAAGTTTAACACAAATGTATCAATTAGATTTTCTTTTCAACATGAACCTTGAGTCCCAGTCATGCCTCACACATGCCCATTTTATTTATAATCCCTACTCTTTTGCTGTAGGTATGTAATACAAGGGTTCTCAACTTGTCTACCACAACTTCATGATCCCAATCTCTTTATTTATGGTTTAAGTCCTCCAAAAACCATATACCTTTATACATATGCAAGATAGCACACCACTAACAAAAAAAAGAAGGCAAACAAAGAAGGGAAAAGCACTTATGTATATTGAAGGTTCATGCAAGCCTAATTAAGAATCTAAAGAAGCTATGACATCGGAATGTTCCATATGGAACTGTATAATCGCAAATGGAGGATGACAAGAAGAAAAGGTAATGTAGGAATAGGAATGTACCTTCATTATATTGTGTTTATATGATTCAACAATAGCAACAAGTGCATTAAGGATCATATATGTTGCTTTGGACTTTTTTTCTTTAACTTGAGTGTAGGATGTTTAAAGCTTCTTTCGCAAGTTTCATGAATAGGAAATAAATTTCCTACCTTACTATCTTGCCTAGTTAATGGGGTATAGGTCTTAGGGCTCATCTACGTGATGCTCAAATGTTGGATTTTAGCAAGCCAAAACATTGTAAGCAAATTTCCATCATTTCTATCTCTTACCTAGTTAAGGAAATTGAACAAACATATAATAGGTAGTTGCTAGTGATGTGCCTTAGGCCATATGGATTCTATGTCATTTGAATGTTTATTATCATTATAATATATATGCCATTTTCTTTATCAAAGTAGTTATTGGCCTTTTACTTTGATAAAGTATTATTCCTTGAATAAATTGGTTACTCCTTATGTCATTAAAGTATATGACTTTAATAGTAAAACCATAAGGTGAGAAATAACTTTATTCTAAATTATCCCTAGTCGTTCATTATATGGAATAATAATGAATTAAGATTATTATGTTGGTTGGATGATGATCATGTTTTACTGATCATGGATATGAGATATCAATTCAGCACATGAATACATATAAGAGTACATTGTATTGGAATGATCAAATATGAGAATACTATATGAATCAATGCGATAAGTATTTCTCATTAACAATGTTGTTTTAATCCTTAGACCTGAAATCACCATAGATTCCAACATAAGGAATATTGTGTTTTGACTTAATCAAACGTTATCTTTAACCGGATAATTATAAAGGATGAAATTAAGCATAATAAAAATCATGTAGAGGAAGTTGAGTGATTAAGATGGGATTTGTTTCCCTCATTAATTTGAGAGAGATATCTTTTGGGCCTCTTCATGAGTAAGACTGAGAAATGCATGGTCATGCTCAAATGAATTAATAAGGAGTTATCAACGTCATTTGTATAAGTCAGTCATACTCTGGAATCAGAAATATGTGATTAAACAATATAAGAGTGTATTGAACCACACCTTATGTTTAATCATAAGATATCATGTAACAAAAGGATTAAATAACTGACTGTTAATAGGAAAAGTCGGATCACCAATCTTCACTTAATTTGGGTAGGCATAATATCTTGCTAGAGACCAATTATGTCTTGTAGGTCTAAAAGGTATTTTTGGGCTACTGCCAAGATTAAGTTAACCTACATGGTCACACATAAAGAATGAATTAACTGGATCATGAGTTATTATAGATAATTATATTGGGAATTAACTGAGCATTTATTAATCTTAATTGATTAATATTAATAAATATTCAATTTCCAAATTAAATTTGTCATTTATAAGGTCAACATGAAACCCTAATATGATTAGGGGTAAAATCGTCCATGATGATTTTATCTTATAAATAGGAGGTGATGGTCACCTCTAGGGTTTATATATAGATGCTTGCTGTCATATTAGAAATTACAGAAAAACTCTGTAAACTAAAAAGAGAGAAACTCTTTTGAGAGGGATTCCCAAAATTAGGAAGTGTTCCTATGTGCTAGCACACACACATATAAATCTGATTAGAAATTCATTCGTGTGGATACAGTAGAGGGTGTTCACGTTTGCAACATCTCATATCCGAATTTCCAGAATTTTAAAGCATCAAAAAGGTAATTTTATCAACTCTAATTTGATTGAATCGCATGGATCCGTCATTGGGGATTTAGGATTCGTATTTTTATGAAAAATAAAATATATTTTTGCTGCGTTTTGATCCCTAAATTCCCAATAGTAGTTCCACAAACTAATAAAGAATAATACAAATAGGTAAAGGCTGTGTGAGGATGCTTCTCTACTTGTTATCAAATTTTAACTCAATGCTTCATAATCTTTCAAATCTTTAGCATTTTAAAATTGGTAGGCCTTAGGCTTAATAATCCATGGATTTTTTGTTCATTTAATAGTCAAATCAAAAATCAAACTAGTTATTGAAATTTTGATTCAATTTTTTGTTCTTTCTTTTCCCCATGTATTTAGTTGGTAGAGCCTTCCAACAAACAATTTTCAATTTCAGGCTATTTCAAAAAAACTCTTCTGATCCTTGGGCAAATGTTCCATTTTAAATAAGTTAGGAGTTCCTCCAATGTGTGGATGTAAACCCATCTACGAGAGTATGCTCTTAGCTAAAGTAAAGGTATCAACTTGGCAAGGCACAAGAACTTAGTGTTGAAAAGCATTTGCTTATTTTATGAATTCTTTAGACAATTGAATGTGGACTCTATCAAGAAGGGTACTTGATTTGGTTGAATTGTATATTAGCTTGGCTAGGCTTGAAGAGGACATTGAGCTACTATTGAAAAGCATTCGCTTTTCTCTAGAGTTCCTTGGTTGTTTAGATCGAAGAGTCCCCTAATAAAGATATCTTATTTAACTGAACTATGCATTAGTTTAGCTAGACTTGATGATACTCCCAGCTATGTGTGCTAGGGCATACCTAAAGCCCTATATTCCCTTGGTGAGGGGAAATCATTTGAGAGTCCTTAGGCCTAGGAGTAGGCTAAGAGCTAAGGTCATCAAGAGTCCACAAGCCGTGTAAGGTGATATATGGATTTGATTATATTTGAGGGAGGAATGGGCTAAGCTTAAAGAGACAAGAAATTGAAGATTTTTTTTATTCATTATAGTATGAATATTATATAATGAATTGATTTATTTACTCAAAACACAATTGAAGATTGTATTGTTAAACTATATGCCCTACTTCATAAGCAACATTGCTTCTACACCACATGTGTGCTAATGGTGGTTCCATTAATTGAGGACATCATGAAAGGTATGCTCAAATTGTTTTTTTCTTTTTTTTTTTTGTTTTGTCGTTGTTGTTGTTGTCTTCCTTTGAGTAACATTCTTTAGTTCATCGTCTTTAAAGAGGTAGGTCTATGCGGTTCTCTAGGTTTACGATATATTCTTGAATGAAATTGTAATACATCATGTTTTTGAGAGCACTTTTGAGTTGGTAGCATTCATTGGTATTATGACCAAGGTTTTTATAGTAGTCTTAATACTTGCTGGAGTCGTGGCAATTTGAGTTCTCGCCTTCATTTTTGGAGGTCAAGGTAGGATGCCTTGGTGGTGAACTTTCGTGAAAAATTCTCCCATTGACTTGTTAAAGGGAGTGTCAATATATATTATAAGAAAATTGATCTTTAAAGATAAAAAATCTATGATAGAAAATTGATAAGAGAAATTATATTGCAACAAATAGAATTGGCAATGATAATTTGTGCGATAAGGACATAATTGTGTCTTTAAAAACTCGGTTTCCTTATGATGATATGTGGGAAAAGGACTTATAGGTCCTCCCATTTCTTGAGGAGGTAGATTGATCTTTAGTTAGGCCAAAGTAATCTTTTACTAAGCCCGTTTCTCTATTCCATCCATTGTCCTCCTATGGTTTAAACCTCTACTAACCTACTTTTTCTCTCACTCATATTTTATCCTGGATAATATGCTTCTAGGCCTTCTCTTAGAGCTAGTTGAAGCTATTGGACTTGCTTTCAATAGGGAGCTGAAAATTTTCCTTGGTGATTCCACTCCTAGAGTGGTAGCATCCAAGGTGACCCCCTACTTAGGTTAGGGATTTGAGGAGCTACCTTAAAGAAGCATGCCAAATGGTCTCTCAATGACTTGTTTAGCATTTTCTTGTTAAGGTAAAGAGATGAGGTATCCTTTCTTAGTGGCTTGCTAGCCATCAAATGTAGTTTGAATTAATTGACAAATTCATCAAAATAAGAAAAGGAGCCTGCTAGTAGCTGATTATACCAAGTTTGAGTAGCTTTACATAAGGTACTTAGGAAGGCTTTATAAAGAATGGCCTTGTTAAATGTCTAAGCTAGGAAGCTAAAGGTCAAACTTCATCTAAAAGGGTTGGACGAACGGGGATATACTAAGTGAAGACTTGGTGAATGAGCTACTCTTCTTGCTCTCCTATAAGTCGAAGAGCTTCCTGGTGACATCATCAAGATTGCCAATGCCCATCTTTTTGATGGGGTGCTTCCTCCTAAATATAGAACGTTTAGCTTGGTCATTTATGGTGGCTCATGCCTAAAAAGTGATAGGCATCTGGATGAGTGACAATTCAACTTTGGGAGGTAGCTAGTTTCCTTTGCTTCGCAAAAGTACATTGTGATAATTTGTAGATTGCGCTTGTTCATCTCCTGCATGTAGTGGTGATAGACTTCTCTTGCGATTGGATAAGTTTGTGGAGTAGTTATCCTTATAAAACTCACCATTCACTTACTCAAGTTCTACTAATTGAGTTTGAAATCTTTTTATTTTGCTCTATGACTTCTTGATTTTGTCTCTTTATTTCTTCATTCTGTACCACAGGTTTATATCACAAATTCTTTAGATCCATAGAGCTTTATGGGTCAATGACAATCGACAAGATTGGAGGTACTTGCTAGTTAACCAACAATCTGTGCATTGCTTTGAATGACATTCTTGGTTTTAGATGATCTTGCCAATATGATTGGTGATTATCAAATCAAATTGTTTGCAAATGATGGTTTTTGCCCTATAAAACAAAGAACTCATAAGTGGACAAAAATACATTAGCGACAGGAAATGAATTTGAAGGGGTAATGGCAAAAATAAAGCTCGTGCAGATGAGTTATCATTGATTCCAAGATTGTTCACCTGGCACGAAGTCGATTTTATAGGTTAAAGTTCTGCTGAATCAATCAGGGGGTGTGATTGTACTGTTATTGAATGAGGCAGCTTGGTCTAACTCTGTGTTATCAGGGTCTATGAGATGGTGGATAGGGATAAATAGTTGATGTAGCAGAAGAGATAACATTTCAATCAATAGAGGAGATAGCACTTTGGTATTTGGAGAAGTGGTGTTACGCCCCAACGGGTACCCTAAACTTGATAGCTCGTCGTACACAATATTAAAACTTGAGAATAACCACCTTAGTCACTCAAAAGCTTTCATATTGATAGAAGGCATACATTCACAACAAAGAGAGACCGGTAGAGTTATGCATTTTAAGATAATGGCAACGAAACATTCAAGCAATACGACTATGATTCATCAAAATAAAAGGTCTTACAACTTCTATAGGTCATTTCCCTGATAAATCTCTATGTAATAACTAAAACTAGAAGATTTTAGAGGAAATCTAATCTAAGTCTTCAAATAGAATTCCTCCAGAAGCTTCCCAAGAGCATAGGTTCTACCCGGACGGTCAAGGTGGTTTCAGGTACAAAACAATGATCCTGCAATATCAGACAAGTCCATTAAACAAGCATATGAAATGCAAACAATCATATGATCCAATAATACATACGACTATTCGATTTCGTATGTTAAATGAATTTACCCATCCATTGTGAGTTAGGGAATGATTTGAATGGGTTATAATTGACCTCGTTTAAATTTGCACGCATCTTGGGGTTCTAATCAATCGTACTACTAGTCCCTGGGCTTTCCTTACCCAAAGTGAATGATTTGGCTCAGCTACACCATGGGGTTGTATTCCCCGAACGTCCTAATTCCTCAAGATGCAGCAACTTACCTTTCTGGTCCCACGCTGAGGAGTAGTAGCAAAATGCGAAGATGATATTCTAAGTGATATGCATGAGTAATTTAGTTTTAAGGGATTTCCAATCCGACATTAATTCATTTAAGGCGATCAATCAATATTTGCATACACAACAATATATATAGAGACAATTTATATTACTCAACCACTTAAGCTCCGATATACTTATCGTTTATTAATCACATATGATGAATCACATACATAGCTCCTATGGTAACTCGCATGCATATCAATTTTTATCTTTTTCCTAACATCTATTGCTCTATTCTACAAGCATATACGCAAATATAAAACGTAAATGAGAACTCATTCGACCATGGTAATCCCTATCAATCGAAGTAATATTCGGGAAAGAGAAGTTCCTGGTCCTCGTCACCTAAACAAAAGAAATACTCAAAATGAGTATTTTATCCAAGATCTACTTAAAATATCTATTTCTATTTTATTATTTTCGTCAAAATTCGATTTTAAGGAAATTCCAACTTAAAATGGCCATAACTTGCTCATTTTAACACGGAATTTTGCATATAATATGTTGTTTTCTATTTACTCGAAAAGATTTATCTATCCATAAGGTTATTTTTATCATAAAAGGTTATGTAGGCCTCAGAACAGTAGGGTACAGATTCACCACGAATTTCCCAACCTTTGAAAACATAATTTCCCAAACTTTTCTTCTTTGAAAAATTCTTAAACAAATATATAGATATGTATGTGGTTGAAAAATCTTTCCGATACATAAAGAGACCCATATTTTATGCAAGACTTCATTGGTGTTGTCTCAAAAATTATTTTTTATAAAACAACTTATTTTATAGGTTTGAAAAGTTGGACTTTGAAAATTTGCTCCTTAAATGGTTTGAAAGAAATCTATAATTCCTTGAGTCATTATAAATAAGTGTTTTTCTTTTATATTTTATTTCCTAACTCTTTAAAGATAATTTCAACCTTAAAATTTGGTCTTTTAAGTTTCTTACCAATTTTATTTGAAAAGAAAGAATTTCAAATTTTCTTAAGTTTTTAATTGAGTTTATCATCTCTATGTTCTCCTATCTCTTAGAAAATGAGTTTACCATTGAGAAACTTACTTTCTTAGGTTGTTGATAAATTTTTATTTCTTTAAATGGATTTCTAAACTAGTGAATTGATTTTATTTTATCTTGAAAACTTATCTATTTCTTAGTTTTTATCATGAAGTGGATAAAAACCCCATAAATAAGTTTTCTATGAAGAATTTTCATAATAAAGAATTATCAACAGTAAAGTTTCAAACCAAAATTTTCATGTTATTATTTTAAAAAGAGAGTGTATATTTACTTAGTTAAATTATTGAAGAAATCCTCTTTGCTGATACCTTAAAGTTTCATGAGGAGTTTGTCTAAGTTTTTGGAAAGAATTTATTAAAAAAATATTTAAGTCCTTTGATGGAAAAATCCTTGCTAAGCAACAAAAATTTATATTAGAAAGAATTTAGTCTCATTTTATTAAAGAAAAACTCCTTCTTCCTTTTTGTTAAGACAAAAATCAATATGTCCATGCATGAATGAGAAATGTAGTTATGAGAAAGATGAGAATATCACATAATAAAAAAGAAAGAGATATAAGAAGCAAGTAATCATAATAATAAGGTTAAGTATTGGGAGCCTTGGTTTCATTAAGGCTTCTCAGTCGAGTATTAGGAGCTTTAGCTTCATCCAAGCTTCTTGGGACTAAGAATAGACTAGTCCTAAAGAAAAGAAAAAGAAAAAGAAGAAAAAAAGAAAAAGAATAATAATAAGAGTATTAATAATAAGATGTTAGGTTAGTAAGTACTTAGGCTCTAAGAAATATATATACATGAATATATATATTATAATATATATAATAACATATAGAAGTTAGATTAGAGTAATAATAATAACAATAATAACAATATAACATCAATAAAATAACATAATAACGTAAAGAAATTTTGTACATGAACAAGAACAAAACATGAATATATTGTTGCTTTCTTAACACTATGGTCTTAGGAAACACACATTATAGTCATGTAATGTTGCATGACATAAATAAGAAGATGGTTTAAAACTTTTACCTAAGGTAGGTGATGGTGTATTTAGAAAATTTCTTAAAGAAAAATGGGTGTTTTATGGAGATAGAAAGGAAGAGAATATTTTGTGAGGGAAATTGTAAAGAGAGAAATTGATAAGTGATTTTGGTAGAGTTTTGTTAAGGTAAGAAAGTGTGGAAAAAGAATGAATGAAGGAAGGAAGGGGTATTTACAAAGTTTTAGAGTAGAAATTAGTGTGATTAAAATTAAATGAAAATGAAATAAAAATAGATGGAGAGAGGTAAAGGGGGCGTCATCCATGCTTAACGAAGGGGGAGAAATTGATTAATTTTATTATTTTGTAATAAAAATTAATAATGTGTAGTGTGTGATGTAAATGAAGTCTTATGGGAAAGGTAAATTGTAAGGAATATGTATGGTAGAGTGTAAGAATAGGTTGTAAGAAAAAGTAGAGATAGCAAAATAATAATGAATATTATAAATTGTACTATCGATATTAAACTAGACAATTAAAATACTGATAGTAAAGAAAATACATGTAAGCAAACTATATGTAATATTTTTAGATATTGAAAAATTCTAAAACTAATATTTTTGAAATCTTTATATTTTTTCAAGTCTAATGGTGTTATCGGAATATTTTCACTATTTTACTTGTCGGGATCCTAATTTTAGAGATCGATCCTGTTCGGGTCTGAAACAAATTAAATTTTGGCGAATCTCATCTTTTTAAGCTTTCTTATATAATTCTAAACTATAATTCAAAAGTATCTCAAATTTATTGCTTTTAGATTTTGCACACAGAATTGTTGAATCTAGATTTACTAGACTTAACATAGAACTAGGTTGACTTTAGGGTTTCGATTTGACTTCTGATTTTTTGGGTTTACTTACATTTAGCATAAAATCTAAGGGCTTGCAAGTGGTCTGGGACGAGACGGAAAAGGAAGAAAAGGCTTCAAGGAGCAAGATTGGAGGTCCAAGCTGCTAGCTTGGAAGTATATAAGGGTGGGCAAAAAAATCGACTAAACCGCGAAACCAAACTAAAACACAAAACCACTCTAAAAAATATAGTTAACCAATCCATCGGTTTCGATTTAGGTTAATGGTTTTAAATTCTTTTAGTTTTTGATTTGTAACAGCAAAAAAACGATGGTTAATGGTTAACCGATATCTATAAATATATAATATTGCATATAATTAATTTTTTTAAATATAAAGGGCTAAAGAGATGAAACCCTACTTTAATATTATTAGGCATTGGTCATGGTTTAAATTACTTCCACTACTTGTGTTTTATGATATTATATTCTATCCATTTGAAAAAAGTTTTTATTTTTATTTTTTTGTATTTTCTTTTAAAAGCTGTTGGTGTTGTGATGGAAAAGAAGTAATAAGAAATATGAGCATTTGATTTTTTTGCAGATGAGCTCGAGAGGGTTTGAAACAATAAATGTGACTATTATTTTTAGGTTGCTACTCGTATTGTTCTTGCATGAACTAACATAATTTTATCCATTACATTTAAGATGATGTTTTAATAGCATATAACTTTTAGAAACAAAATAGTTTCATTTTTTGTGGACCAATTGGAAATATGCTTAACCATAACTTTTGGTTAACCATTATGTTAAATGGTTAAAAACCAAAACTGAAGAATATTAACTGAGAAAAATGGTTAATCGTTAATGCATTTAACCGTTAACAATGGACCGATTTAAGTTTAACATTTTAAAAAATCGATTATAAGGGTTAGGTTCAAAAAATGAGGTCATGGACTGGTTAACTGATCCATGCCTACCATAGAAGGATGCACAGCTGACCTTGACTGTAAGCAAGCCCTACACCGCTGACTTTGGGAGGCAACGCTGCCGGCATTGGGGATAGGCTATCGACCTTCATGCCAACTTAGGATGTTTTCTTAGTTTTCTTTTTTTTTTTCTTGTTTTAATTAAAGGCCGCTAGCTTATATTTAGGTCGTTAGCTTATGTCTAGTCGAGAGTTTAAGTAGATGTTTTGTGATTTAGGGTTTTTATGTAATGCTACATATAGTCCTTAGCTTTGGTTTTGAATAGACAGTTTTTTTATGATTTTGTTGAATGAAATTTTGAGAGTGTTTTCTCTCTTTATTCTAAATATCAATTCCTTTGTGTAGGATTTCATATTTGATGCCAATTACTTAGGTATTCATAGAATCAATAGGTATTTAAAGATCATAATCCGGTATTCGTGCGCGAATCAACGGTTTATGATAAACCCTAGATTAATCCTTCGCTTCTACATTGCATTAGTTTTGGCATCAGAGTTGTGTTCGTTCTTTGAGAAGATGCCTCCCAAATGACAAGCCAAACAATGTCGCTATAGTGGATGATATGTATGGTCATGATGACTTAAATCAACGGATTGGATGGATCATCGATGAAAGGATAGGTGTTATGGAACATCGATTTAATGGGATAGTTGATCAACTCACTAAGAGGATGGTTGCAATGGTGGGAGATCAGCGTATTGCTAACCTTAGGCATGAAAGAAACCCTAATCAAGCACTAAGGTATGATGAGGAAGAGGATGATTTGCCTTTTGTAGATGAAGGGGGTTCGTCTACAGGATTACCATGTGAGCGTGGTAGGGTCCGTGTTATGGAGGATGACAAGAGACGATGGGAGGTAGATATGGGTACTGAGGTTCCTGAGTTTCAGGGAAATCTCCAACTAGAAGAGTTTCTGGATTAGTTGGCAATAGTGGAAGAGTTTCTTGATTTTACAAATGTTCCTAATGATAAGCAAGTACAGTTGGTGGTGACCCGATTACACGATGGAGCCACTGCATGGTGGCAACAGACAAAATTAACCCGAGTCAGATTGGGTAAATCAAAGATCACTTCTTGGGAGAAGATAAAGAAACACATGAGATCAGAATTCCTGCCCTACAAATTTCAGCACATCATGTATTAAAGACTGTAGAATCTGAAACAGGGCAACAGGTCAATTGATGATTATACTACTAAATTTTATCAGTTTGTTGCTAGGAATGAGATTCATGAGGCTGATGATCAGTTAGTAGCAAGATATGTTGGTGGGTTGAGGATATAATTACAAGACATGTTGAATTTATCTAATCCTGTTAATGTGTCTACTACTCATCAAAGGGCATTTATACTTGAAAAACAACAAAGGAGATCAGGCAGTGGATTTATGGGTAGTGCTGTGATTGCAAGTGGTGGTGTTGAGATTAATCATGCAGGGTCCGGTGGTGCAAGTAAAGAAGTTACTAGTAGTAGTAATGTTGGTGGTCTTAGTAGTAGTGGCATAAAATGTTTCAAATGTGGTGAGGTACGCCATAGACAATCAACTTGTAGGAAGGAAGGGAAGAAAGTATTATTTGTTGACAATGATGAGACGGATGAAAGGGATGTGGTTTTTGAGGTTGAAGGGGATGGGAAGCCTATTTATGATGAGGAATGTGAGGAGGAAGAGTTTTTAGATGGCGATGGCGAGGTAAATCTGTTGGCCAAGAGATCATGTTTGACTCCTAGATTTGATGAGAAAAACTGGCTAAGGACTAACATCTTCCAGTCTACTTGTACCATCTTGGGTAATGTTTGTCACTTTATGATAGATTCTAGTAGCTATAAAAATATCATCTCTAGAGAGGCTGTATAAAAATTAGGGGTTCAGACAAAGCAGCATCCTAAACCTTATAAACTGGCATGGTTGAAGAAAAGAGGTGGGGTGAGTGTTTCCAAACGTGCCTTAATCATGTTTTCTATTGGCTTCAAATACGAGGATTCAATGTGGTGTGATGTGGTGATGATGGATGCCTGTAACTTGTTATTGGGATGTCCATGGCAATTTGATAGAGGCATAACCCATGAAGGAAAGGCCAATACCTACAGTTTCACATTTAAAGGTGTTAAGGTTGTGCTTATGCCGAATAAAGAAACTGATGAAGCCAACCCTGTGAAACAAAATACCAATGCTAATATGTTATCTCTTGCTAAGGTTGAGGAGGAGCTATAGGAGCATTTCATCACTTACATTGCTGATAGTCCGGACCACAAAAATTCAAAGGCGAATTTCATTCACCCTGGGGAGGATGATGCAGCAGAGGAGATAACACTTCAATCAGAAGAGTAGAAAGCACTTCGATATTTGGAGAAGTGACCTAAGACGAGATGGAAAAGGAAGAAAAGGATTCTAGGAGCAAGATTGGAGATCTTAGCTGCTAGCTTGGAAGGATGAACAGTTGGCCTTGACTATAAGTCGGCCCTACTGTAAATCCCCAAAAATTTTGGATTCGAATTATAGTTTAAACCCTAATCGGAAGTCAAACGGATTCTTAGGTCAAACAAAACCCTAGTGTACCGTAACCGTTTAACTCCGGCATTGCCGTTTTCTTAAGCCCTAGAAAACGAAGTTGGAAAAATTAGTGGTAATAGTTCGTAATAGCTATAGGTTTTATAAAAATATCAGATTGGAGAATTTCGGATGTCCTTCGAACCCGAACGGACACAGTTCTTGGAAAAATGTGCCCGGAGGCCCGGAATACTAAAAATATTCCAAATACACCATTAGACTCGTAAAAATATAAGATTTTCAAAACTATCAATTTCATAATTTTTCGGTAGCTAAAAATATCAGATATCGCTTTTATACTCGTATTTTCTTACTACCGGTATTAAATTGTCATGTCTACTTTTACATTACACTATTTTCTACTATTCTACACTATTCATCTATCTCTACTTTTTCTTACAACCTATACACCTATTTCTTACACATTTTCATTTCCAATACAATTTCACATCTCTCATTTCTTACTTTTAATTAACAAAATAACAAAAAATTAAATTTTCCTCTCCCCCATGCATCAAAGTGGCGCCGGCCCTCTCTCTCCCATGCTCAAATTGTTTTAATTTCCAATTATTTAATTAACACAAATAATCTCCCATATTTTCCTATAAATACCCCTTCATACCTTCACTTTTTTCACACTTCTTCATCTCTAAAGTTACTATACTAAAATTTCTCTCCAAATCCTCTCAAGAGTTCTTCAAGAAAGTCCTCTTAGTTTAGCTCCTTTAGGTAAGAAATTTCTCAAGATTTCTTCATGTTCATTCACTTAGTATGAGCTTAGTGTGTGTTTTCTAAAACCATGAAGGTTAAGAAAGCAACATTAGGTTCATGCTTTGTTTTTGTTCATAATCAAAATTCCTCTATGATCATTTATGCTTCCTTTATGTTCTTTACAATTCCTTTATGTTCTTAATAATTCCTTTATGTTCTTTACTATCTAATATATCTATATAGCTATATATATTATTAGAGCATATAAGCTCATTGTCTTACAATTTATTTATCTTTCATGCAATTTATTTACTCCATTTCAAGTTATTTAAATTCAAGTAGATTTTAAGACTAGTCATTCTAGTCTTAGACTTGTCCTCATCAAGTCAAAACAATTCTTTTCTTTTTCGGGACTAGTCTTTTCTTAGTCCCGGGGTACCTTGATGGAGCTAAGGTCCCAATACTTGATTTACCTTATTATTTACTTTCAAGTTATTATTTTACATTCTAAAGCTTATGATTCATATTCATGCATGAACATAATGTATTTGTCTCAACAAAAATAAATAAGAAAGTGTTTTCTTGAATTAAAGATTCTTCTAAAAGAAATAAATATGGAAAATGGATTTCTTAAAAACCATGAACATGTATGGGAATGATTTTTCTTACACAAACAAAAGGTTTTATCTTTTACAAGAAGTAGAAATTCTTTTGAAACATTACAAGAAATAAAAAAGTCATTTTGCTACTTTTGAAATCCAAGTTTAGAAAACCAAAACCACACTTTAGGAAATTAAAGTAATTTCAAGAAATTTCATTTAGAAATAGAATATTCATCTTAATGAGAAACCTTTCAAAAGTAAAATAGAATCTCAAGTTCAAAGTCTTTTGAAAACCTTACTTTTAAGTTGAGACAACTTCATTTACTTCATACATTTGTTATGAGTCATTACAAATATATACCTTTCAAAAGTTTACAAAATAATTGAAATGCTTATCTTTTCAAAATGAGCTTTGTTTACAAGAAGGAAAACAAGTGTTTACAAATTCGTGGCAATCTGATCGCTACCCTTTTCGGAACCCAAACGACTTAGTTTTATGGAAATAAGCTTAGAAATGCGTAGATCTTTTCGAGTAGGTAGAAAACGATCATATTATACGCGAAATTCCGATTAAAATGAGCAAGTTATGGCCATTTTAAGTTGGAATTTCCCCTTATACGATTTTACTACGAATTTTAAGAAAGATTAGAATCTTCAAGGATAGAATTATGAAATACTCATTTTGGGTATTTTCTTGATTAGATAATCACGAGGAGGATTGTTGTATCCCGAGGATTACTACGATTAAGTGGAAGTTCCGAACGACCCATCCAATTCAAGAACGGTGTCATCCATGGCCGAGTGAGTTATTCCCGTTATTTTTCATACTCTTGATTGTGCTTGTAAAATTAGTTGCACTAGAATTTAAGAAAAATCAAAAGAAGTGTATGATAATATGTTGAAAGAATACTAAATATCGAAACTCGATTTGTTTGTAATAAAGTTGTATGTGAATTAATATCTTGAAATGTTTGAAATTGGTTGATCACTTGAAAGAATTTAAATGTAACTACTAGACTTTAATTAAGAAATTATTCATGCACTTCATATGTTGAGTCACATTGCATTCGCTACTATACAATTGGTGGGACAAGTGTATAATAGTGGTGGTAGACATAACCGGTATATCATGTAAGTGGCGAGTAGGAGCCGGTAAGAACTACAAAATTGATGGCTAGTAGGAGCCTGTAATAACTACAAGTTTTTATGGCTAGTAGGAGCCTGTAATAACTACAATTTTTGATGGCGTATAGGAGCCGGTAAGATCTATAAAATGTTTTTAAAAGTTGTGGCTGTAATTGGCCTGAATACCCAACCCCGAATGAAGGGCGTAAATTCATTCAACATATGATTCCCGGAAAGTCATATGTCTTGTATGCTCACGTGGTTGTTGCATTTCATACGTTTGAATAATAAACTTGATTGATAATTTACTTCGAGTATGAATTTTGGGATTTACTCACTAAGCCCATAAGCTTACACCCCTATAGATATTTGTATTCTCAGGAACACCCATTTTTGTGCCCGAGGTCTTCCAGTACCCGTATACGTTTTATGTTGAAGCTTTTGGAGGAAATCTACTCGAAGACTTAGATTAGAATTCCTTTGAAATCTTTAATTTTGGATATTATGAAGTTATCTCGATCCTTGGAATTAGCGGGGGTATGCCCCTAAGAAATTATGTAACAGACCTTTGGTTATTTATGATATGATATATTTATTTCTGGATTCTTGTATGTTTATCTTTACTTGCTTAAACTATGCTTCCCAAAAGCGTCTCCTATTACCGTGTTAGACGCCTTACATATAATACTAAGGCTTTCGCATGACTAAGGTAGCCATTCTTAAGCCTTGATATTATATGTGGCGGACTGCCACGTTTAGGGTACCCTTCGGGGCGTGACAGTTTAAGTTGGTATCAGAGCAACAAGTTTATAGAAATAAAGGTAATAGGAATAAACCTAGAATAGAAAAAGATAGATAGGTTTACGAAAGGACTTAGATAGAATTAGATGAGTCTAGAAATTCTCAAAAAGGAGAATTTATGACCTCCCTTGTCCTTTTTACCCTTGGAGAAGTTAGGGTTAAGGCCCAATGTTGAATTAAGAAATGAAGAAACCCTTGTGGATTGATTAAAAGTAGGAAGCCCCTGTAAGGAGTTTTCCCTATTAGACAGACTTAGAAGTTTCTTACGATATGGAATCTTATGTACCATTACAACCCCTATGCTCCAAAAAGCTACGTTCTTTTTCCGAAATAATAGATGTTTAGTTTTCCCGATTTTCGAGTTTGGAATTCCATAGGACGATTATATATCTAAGCCCACGATGAGCCAGTAGATCATGGACAAGATAAGGATATTTCCAACCAACATAAAGCCAGTCAAGATTTCAAATGACCTGATGAGAATATCCCGAATCGAAGACGATCTCGTGTAAGAAACCTGATCGAGAAAGAAGTGACGGAAGTATCCAATGAGGAGCATGCAGCAGACGAAGTTTGATCAACGGGAGCCAAGCAAGTCTAGAAATCAACCCTCCCGCAAAGGAAAAAGAATGATGGACCGAAGCAACTTGAAGCTGTTCGTAACTAAGATGGCTAAGGACGACTTGAAGAAAAGATCAAAGAAAGAAGGAAGGATCCACATGAGCAATCCCATGTGTCCAAAAAGAATTCTGTAACCAGATCGACTTAGGATATAGGATCGATTAGTAGTTTAATTTATGTTTTCGAAAAAGTGTTTAATATTTGTTGTATTTTGAATTTCTTTTACCTTGATTTCTTTATAAGATTTTATTCCCTTCTATACTTTTTAATTAAATATTTTGGTTTAAACAAATTTCATCTCTTGATTTAGTTGCTTAAATTTCTCTTGTGTGATATTTCCCTTTATATGTTTATTTCTTTGAAAATTTCCGCAATTTTAACGTAAAAAGACTTAATAATCTAGTATTTACGTAAACGATTAAAACAGCCGACCTAGAAGGGGACGACCAAGGATGAGGCAGGCATCAAATAACCCGCCTGAAGAAGTTAACCAACCAGAAGTGCCCCCTGTGGCTCCTGCCCCAGACCAGCAAGGCAATCTCCAAGCCACTCTGGGTCAATTAACACAGCTTCTTAATGTGTTAGTTCAACAACAAGAGGAATATGCCACCTCCGCACCAGCTCAAGCACCACCCCAAGCACCCCAAGCATCTGTACATGGACCGCAGCACCTGATGCTCAATCACATACAGCACCCCTGCCGCCTCCGCCACCACCTCGACCATACAGAACTTCACTCCCAGATTTTATCAAAAGTAACCGTTACTTTGACGGAGCTTTTGGGAAACCCGATGAGGCTGAAGATTGGCTCGCGCAGTAGAACGTCTTTTGCCGCCTATGAAGTTCCTTATCATCTTCGAATAAGCTATGGTACTTATATGTTGAGGTTCAACGCCCGCATCTGGTGGGAGTCCAAGAGTAGGGAATTGCCGCCACCCATCACCTGGGATATGTTTCGGAATGAGTTTCTGGAAAATTATTTCCCTGGAAGTTTAAGAGTAAGGTATAGTGCGGATTTCTTGCACATATCCCAGAGAGGAAAATCCATAGAACAATATGAGACGGAATTTAGCCGACTCCTGCAGTATGCTCCGGATTCTTATAAGTATAGTGAGGAGCTGAAACGACAAGTGTTCCTGAATGGGTTAGATGAGGACTTAAGGATGCGATTAGAAGAGTTTGACATTCGCACCTTCAGAATTGGTTGAAAGAGCAAGAATTGTTGAAGGGGCCAAGAAAAGGAAAGCGGGACTTCTGAGAAGAAAGTACATGTGTTTGGAAGGAAATTTCAACCAGGAACAAGCTCCAATTTCCCTTCTAAGAGGTTTAAACCAATTAGCAACTTTAAGGGAAATTTTAGTGGACAGAAGGATAATTCCAAGATAACAGCAAATTGTTGGAAATGCAAAGGAGCGCATTACCCGAAGAGATGCCCCCTTCTCCAGAACAAGTGTTATTTCTGTGGTGACCCGAGCCATAAGATTCCGGATTGCCCAAAGAAAGCTTCTACGACTTGTTTCGTATGCAAGCAATTGGGACATTTTGCTAACGAGTGTCCCCAAAGGAATCTCCAGCAAACCGACCTGTTGGATCCTCGGAGGACTTGCCCCGACAAGGAGTGGGAATGGAAGCGGAAGTCGCTCGGCATCATCTATGCATGGGCTGAGAATTTATAACCTTGAAGGGCAATGGGTCTGCGAGGAGGATGCCGAAGAAGGAGTAGAGTTGGCTGCCCTGGACCATGGAGAGGAGTATGACTATAGCTTGGTTACAGGTTAGCCTCAACCTTTAAAATATATGTCTGTTTTGATATCTGTTGAGTATAAAGTTATGATGTATGTTGGAAATAATAGATATCTAGGAAACCTTTTTAAGGACAATAAGACTAGTAACACGCGTCTTGAACGCAGGAACCATACAAATAGGGGACCTAACCGCTTATACCCTCTTCGATACCGGTGCAACACATTCCTTTATTGCCACTAGTGTAGCCTTGAAGACCGGTTTACCTATCACCACAATCACAACAAGTTTTCGTATAAAAACCCCCACCGGTAGTGTGGTGACTACCAAAGAAGTAATAAGGAATTGCCCCATGAAGATACAAGGCCATGAAGCAACTACCGATCTTATAGTAATAGAAATAGCAAGTACGAAGTGATTCTCGGAATGAGTTGGTTGTCCATGGTGGAAGCAAAGGTAGATTGTAGAAATAAAAGGTGGAATTCATGGACAAGATGGAAAGAAAGCTACGTTTTTGGAGAGAATCGCAAAAAGTTTGGAGTTAAGTTCGTTGAGCTAATTGAAGAAGTTGAGGAAGGAGTTGAAAGTTATGTGGGAAGTACGGAGGAGGATAAGGAAAGACCCAACATTGACGACATCCCCATCGTTAATGAATTCTCTGATGTTTTTCCAGAAGAATTGCCTGGGTTACCCCCAAAACGAGAAATCGATTTTGAGATCGATTTGATGCCAAAAACAGAACCTATATCCAAGGCACCTACCGAATGGCACCTGTTGAGCTCAAGGAACTTAAGAAGCAATTACAAGAATTGCTTGACCAAGGATTTATTAGACCAAGTGTCTCGCCTTGGGGAGCTCCGGTATTATTCGTGAAGAAGAAAGATGGATCGATGAGGCTGTGTATTGACTATCGAGAACTCAATAAGGTCACTATCAAGAATAGGTATCCATTGCCAAGGATTGACGATCTCTTTGACCAACTACAAGGAGCAAGTGTATTCTCACGCATTGATTTGAGATCTGGATACCACCAGCTGAGGATAAAACCAGAGGATGTGTCAAAGACCGCTTTTAGAACTCGGTATGGACACTATGAGTTCATGGTCATGCCATTTGGATTAACTAATGCACCAGCTGCTTTCATGGACTTGATGAATCGGGTGTATAAGCCGCTCTTGGATAAATGCGTGATTGTCTTCATTGATGATATTTTGGTCTATTCTAAAACACGGGAGCAACACAAAGAACATCTGAGAATGGCATTACAAACCTTAAGGGAGCACAAGTTATATGCCAAATTATCCAAGTGTGACTTTTGGTTGGACCAAATATCTTTTCTAGGACATGTTATCTCAGGGAAAGGAATATCAGTAGATCCTGAAAAGATTAAGGCCGTAATGGAATGGAAACAACCAAGGACGGTGACTGAGATTAGAAGTTTTCTTGGATTAGCTGGCTATTACAGGAAGTTTGTGCAAGATTTCTCAAAAATAGCTAAGCCACTAACTCAGTTGACCCAGAAGAATGAAAGATTCATTTGGAATGAGAAGAGGGAACAAAGTTTCCAAGATTAAAGCAACGGTTGGTATCTGCTCCAATTTTAACCTTACCCGATCCAGAAAAGCCATATACCGTCCATAGTGATGCGTCAAGAAATGGCTTAGGATGTGTGCTTATGCAAGAAGGGAAAGTAATTGCTTATGCTTCACGGCAGTTGAGGCCGCATGAACAAAATTACCCGACGCATGATCTTGAGTTAGCCGCAGTTGTCTTCGCTCTCAAGCTTTGGAGGCACTATCTATATGGACAGAGATGCGAGATTTATACGGACCATAAGAGCCTCAAGTATTTATTCACACAAAAGGAATTGAATATGAGGCAAAGGAGATGGTTGGAGTTGATCAAAGACTATGATCTTGGAATAAATTATTGCCCTGGAAGAGTGAATGCGGTAGCAGACGCTTTGAGTCGGAAGAACCATGGAGAAGTTGCAGCCATGCTCACAACTCAAAAAGAACTATAAAGGAATTCGAGAGATTGAGCATCGAATTTGTGGGGCAAAGTGCGGAAATGGAAATTTCCCATTTGGTAATGGAGCCAACCCTGATCGATAGAATCAAAGAATCTCAACGATATGATGAAGTCATACAAAAGTTGAAAAGTGAGATACAGGAGGAAGGTATGACGATTTTGAGATAGATGAGGAAGATGTAGTAAGAATGAAGGGAAGATTATGTGTACCAAATGATGAGGAGATGAAAAAGGAAATAATGGATGAGGCGCATAACTCGGGATATACCATGCACCCCGGTGGTACCAAGATGTACCAAGACCTTAAAAGTCGCTTTTGGTGGAATGGTATGAAAAAGGATGTAGCTGAATTCGTAATGAAGTGTCCCATATGTCAACAAGTAAAGATTGAACACCAAAGGCCAGGAGGACTTTTGAAACCATTGGCCATACCAGAATGGAAATGGGACCAAATTACCATGGATTTCGTATGTGGATTGCCCCGAACATCAGCCGGATATGATGCCATATGGGTAATTGTGGATCGACTTACCAAGTCAGCACACTTCATCCCCATCAACATGACCTACTCAATGGAAAAGTTGGCCCGGCTATATGTAAGGGAGATTGTGAGACTGCATGGAGTTCCAGCAGGGATTGTATCGGATCGAGATCCTCGATTCGTGTCAAAATTCTGGACAAGCCTTCAGAAGTGTATGGGACCAAGTTACAGTTCAGTACAGCTTATCATCCACAAACTGATGGACAATCAGAGCGAACTATCCAGACTTTGGAAGACATGTTAAGAGCTTGTGTTATGGAATTCAAAGGAAGCTGGGAAGTACACCTACCTTTGGTAGAGTTTGCTTACAACAACAGCTATCATTCAACAATTAAGATGCCACCATACGAAGCTTTATATGGAAGAAGGTGTAGATCGCCTCTATTTTGGGATGATGTGGAAAAATTAACAATTGGACCAGATCTCATCCAAGACGCCTCAGATAAAGTCAGGATTATTCAGCAAAGGATGAAAGAGGCCCAAGATAGACAGAAAAGTTGGGCGGATAAAAAACGACGGATCCTTGAGTTTAACGTTGGTGATCATGTGTATCTGAAAGTGAATCCGATAAAGAGTATTCATCGTGTACGGGCTCGAGGAAAGCTAAGCCCAAGGTATATCGGACCTTTCGAAATCCTCGAACGGGTAGGAGATTTGGCTTATCGCTTGGCATTACCACCAAACCTGTCGGGAGTACATAATGTCTTCCATGTCTCAGTGCTAAGAAAGCATATCCCCGACCCTGATCGGATTGTGGAGCTTGAACCAGTCAGGCTGAAAGAAACTTGACTTATGAGGAGCACCCAGTTCAAATTCTGGATCAAAAGGTTCAAAAGCTGAGAAACAAGGAAATCCGATATGTCAAGGTGTTATGGAGGAATCATTCGCGAGAAGAGGCTACTTGGGAAGCCGAGGATGAGATCCGAAAGAAATATCCAAATCTCTTTGAAGAATCAGGTACGAATTTCAAGTTGCAAATTTCAAGTTTTGAGGACAAAACTTTCTTTAAGGGGGGTAGGTTGTAAATCCCCGAAATTTTGATCCAATTAAGAAAACCCTAATCGGAAGTCAAACGGATTCTTAGGTCAAACAAAACCCTAGTTTACCGTAACCGTTTAACTCCGGCATTGCCGTTTTCTCAAGCCCTAGAAAACGAAGTTGGAAAAATTAGCTCGAATAGTTCGTAATAACCATAGGTTTTATAAAATTCAGTTTCGCGAATTCGGATGTCCTTCGAACCCGAACGGACACAGTTCTTGAAAAATGTGTCCGGAAGCCCGGAATAAAAAATATTCCGAATACACCGTTAGACTCGTAAAAATATAAGATTTCCAAAAATATCAATTTCGTAATTTTTCGTAGCTAAAAATATCAGATATCGCTTTTATACTCGTATTTTCTTACTACCGGTATTAAATTGTCATGTCTACTTTTACATTACACTATTTTCTACTATTCTACACTATTCATCTATCTCTACTTTTTCTTACAACCTATACAACCTATTTCTTACACATTTTCATTTCCAATACAATTTCACATCTTTCATTTCTTACTTTTAATTAATCAAAAACAAAAAATTAATTTTTCTCTCCCCATGCATCAAATGGCGCCGGCCCTCTCTCCCATGCTCAATTGTTTTATTTCAATTATTTAATTAACACAATTATCTCCCACATTTTCCTATAAATACCCCTCATACCTTCACTTCTTTCACACTTCTTCTCTCTAAAGTTACTATACTAAAATTCTCTCAAATTCTCAAGAGTTCTTCAAGAAGTCTCTTAGTTTAGCTTCCTTTAGGTAAGAAATTTCTCAAGAATTCTTCATGTTCATCTACTTAGTATGAGCTTAGTGTGTGTTTTCTAAAACCATGAAGGTTAAGAAAGCAACATTAGATTCATACTTTGTTTTTGTTCATAATCAATCTCATGATTTTATGTTCCTTATTCTTTTCCTTTATGTTCTTTATATTTCCTTTATGTTTTTACTATCTAATATATCTATAACTATATATATTATTTAGAGCATATAAGCTCATTGTCTTACAATTTATTTATCTTTCATGCAATTTATTTACTTCATTTCAAGTTATTTAATTCAAGTAGATTTTAAGACTAGTCATTCTAGTCTTAGACTTGTCCTCATCAAGTCAAAACAATTCTTTTCTTTTTCGGGACTAGTCTTTTCTTAGTCCCGGGTACCTTGATGGAGCTAAGGTCCCAATACTTGATTTACCTTATTATTTACTTTCAAGTTATTATTTTACATTCTAAAGCTTATGATTCATATTCATGCATGAACATAATGTATTTGTCTCAACAAAAATAAATAAGAAAGTGTTTTCTTGAATTAAAGATTCTTCTAAAAGAAATAAATATGGAAAATGGATTTCTTAAAAACCATGAACATGTATGGGAATGATTTTTCTTACACAAACAAAAGGTTTTATCTTTTAGCAAGAAGTAGAAATTCTTTTGAAACATTACAAGAAATAAAAAAGTCATTTTGCTACTTTTGAAATCCAAGTTTAGAAAACCAAAACCACACTTTAGGAAATTAAAGTAATTTCAAGAAATTTCATTTAGAAATAGAATTCATCTTAATGAGAAACCTTTCAAAAGTAAAATAGAATCTCAAGTTCAAAGTCTTTTGAAAACCTTACTTTTAAGTTGAGACAACTTCATTTACTTCATACATTTGTTATGAGTCATTACAAATATATACCTTTCAAAAGTTTACAAAATAATTGAAATGCTTATCTTTTCAAAATGAGCTTTGTTTACAAGAAGGAAAACAAGTGTTTACAAATTCGTGGCAATTCTGATCGCTACCCTTTTCGGAACCCAAACGACTTAGTTTTATGGAAATAAGCTTAGAAATGCGTAGATCTTTTCGAGTAGGTAGAAAACGACATATTATACGCGAAATTCCGAATTAAAATGAGCAAGTTATGGCCATTTTAAGTTAGAATTTCCCCTTATACGATTTTACTACGAATTTAAGAAAAGATTAGAATCTTCAAGGATAGAAATATTATGAAATACTCATTTTGGGTATTTTTCTTGATTAGATACTCACGAGGAGGATTGTTTGTATCCCGAAGATTACTACGATTAAGTGGAAGTTCCGAACGACCCATCCAATTCAAGAACGGTGTCATCATGGCCGAGTGAGTTATTCCCCGTTATTTTTCATACTCTTGATTGTGCTTGTAAAATTAGTTGCACTAGAATTTAAGAAAACTCAAAAGGAAGTGTATGATAATATGTTGAAAGAATATTAAAAATATCGAAACTCGATTTGTTTGTAATAAAGTTGTATGTGAATTAATATCTTGAAATGTTTGAAATTGATTGATCACTTGAAAGAATTTAAACGTAACTACTGGACTTTAATTGGAGAAATTATTCATGCACTTCATATGTTGAGTCACATTGCATTCGCTACTATACAATTGGTGGGACAAGTGTATAATAGTGGTGGTAGACATAACCGGTATATCATGTAAGTGGCGAGTAGGAGCCGGTAAGAACTACAAAATTGATGGCTAGTAGGAGCCTGTAATAACTACAAGTTTTTTATGGCTAGTAGGAGCTTGTAAATAACTACAATTTTTGATGGCGTATAGGAGCCGGTAAGATCTATAAAATTGTTTTTAAAAGTGGTGGCTGTAATTGGCTTGAATCCCCAACCCCGAATGAAGGTCGTAAATTCATTCAACATATGATTCCAGGAAAGTCATATGTCTTGTATGCTCACGTGATTGTTGCATTTCATACGTTTGAATAATAAACTTGATTGATAAATTTTATTCGAGTATGAATTTTTGGATTTACTCACTAAGCCCATAAGCTTACACCCCTATAGATATTTGTATTCTCAGGAACACCCATTTTTGTGCCCGGGGTCTTCCAGTACCCGTATACGTTTCATGTTGAAGCTTTTGGAGGAAATCTACTCGAAGAATTAGATTAGAATTCCTTTGAAATCTTTAATTTTGGATATTATGAAGTTACCTCGATCCTTGGAATTAGCGGGGGTATGCCCCTAAGAAATTATGTAACAGACCTTTGGTTATTTATGATATGATATATTTATTTCTGGATTCTTGTATGTTTATCCTTACTTGCTTAAACTATGCTTCCCAAAAGCGTCTCCTATTACCGTGTTAGGCGCCTTACATATAATACTAAGGCTTTTGCATGACTAAGGTAGCCATTCTTAAGCCTTGATATTATATGTGGTGGACTGCCACGTTTAGGGTACGCTTCGGGGCGTGACACCTACACCGCTAACTTTGGAAGGCAACGTCGCCAGCATTAGGAGATAGGTCATTGGCCTTCATGCCGGCTTAGGATGTTTTCTTAGTTTTCTTGTTTCATTTTTTCCTAATTTAATTAATGACCGCCAGCTTATATTTAGGCCGCCAGTTTATGTCTAGTTGAGAGTTTAATTAGATGTTTTATGATTTAGGGTTTTATATAATGCTATATATAGTCCTTATCTTTGGTTTTGAATAGCCAGTTTTTTTTGATTTTGTTGAATGAAATTTTGAGAGTGTTTTATCTCTTTATCCCAAATATCAATTCTTTGTGTAGGATTTCATATTTGATGCAAATTACCTAGGTATTCATAGAATCAATAGGTATTTGAAGATCATAATCCGGTATTCGTGTGCGAATCAAGGTTTGCGATAAACCCTAGATCAATCATTCGCTTCTGCTCTGGGTCAATAGTTTAACCAATGAAACAAATAGGCTAGTATGGACCTAGACAGCCTATGTTCAATATGACCTATCAACAAATTTCTATGTCACTTTTGGTATATATGATTGGAATAAAATGGAATGCAATAACATGAAACCAATGGGAGAGTGAAACACTCATCCTTATGTTTGAAAATGTCATAGAATGGAATTGAATGGAATAGATATATAGTAATATTTTTCAAAAGTGATATTACTAACAGATGTAGATGATAAATATGTGGTGGACTAAAATAATAATTAAAGTAAGATAGAATAATGAAGACGACATGGAATAATGACTTTGCAAAAAGTAGAAATGAAATCTTAAAGTAAAAATTATTGAATCCAATAAATCACTATTTTGGCTTTTAAATAGGGTAAATAACATTAGATGGTATCAACATTTGGAGGTAAGTTCATTTAAGGTATAAACATTTTGAGTAATAAAAAAAAAAAAAGGAATCAATATTTTGTAAAACAAATCAAATGAGATATCGATCTTTTGCGAAGTTCATTTAAGGTATCAATATTTGTATTAGTTTTCAATTAAATTTCCTTAATTTTCAGCAATGGTCAATGATTAATACTTTAGTTGACTCATTTTACAAAATTTTGATTCTTCTTTTTAGCCACTTAAAAGGTTGATACCTTAATGAATAGATCCTTAAAAGTTAATACGTTAAATGAATTTTGCAAAACGTTGATAGCTTAGATGAACTTACCTTAAAATGTTGATATCTTTCGACATAATTTATCTATTTTAAATATAGTCAAGAAGAATGATAGTGAAATGAGATATCGATTATGAAATTAGAATTTTCTCTCACTTAGGGTTAGGATATTGATGTTTTGATGTATTTATACCTTCTTAAAATAAATGGGTAAATTATATTGAAAGGTATCTATGTTTTTAAGGTAAGTTTATTTAAGGTATTAACATTTTAAATGGTTAAAAAGAGGAATTAACATTTTACAAAGTGAGTAAAATGAAAGAGTAATGTAATCCCCTTAATTTTACATAACCAGATGATAATAAATATTATAAATAAAATGTAGAATCATAAAAGAACTATAATAAAAATATCAGAAATCACTCCAAATTTTTCACAATTTAAATTTTAAGTATAAACAAATTGGAATAAAGAATCTTTATCACTAAGACTTTGAAAATTCATAATGTTTGATATAAACTAAATGAAAGAACAAAGAAATTTTTTAATATTTAAGAACTTAAGTTTTAATATTCGAAATATGTCAATACATTTAAGTTAAACAATTTTGAGTCTATAGAAATTAAAATTTTGATATAATCTAGTAACTTATAACTAGTAAAGAGAACAAAGTAACAAATATAGAATAAATGTTAAATGTCTAATCTAGTAAAAACTCTAGAATAAATTTATAAATAGTAATGAATCCATCTATAATTTTAAACCCTATAAATTTATAATAAAGTCAAATTAAAGGCAATATAATTATTAATTTATCAAAATACTACAAAACAAAACTTTTAAACAAATAAAATATAATTTACGATAGCAAGCATAGAAGTTGAAAAGTAAAAGCTTTAAATTAAAGATTTCATGTATACCAAAATGTTCAGAATATTTAATATCAATGATATGTAAATTTTTATCCAAAAATATTAGCGAATCAGTAGTTATCATACACGTTATTAAGATCCACAAAATTGACTTTTACATAAGTTCATATTTTTGCCCACTCTTTACATAGTTGTTGGTTATAAATTTATTATCTTCTTTTTGGTTTTGTATTTCCATTCATTCGAACTCCCTTACATTTTTTTTATTTCATTTCACGTTTTCTTTTCCTTTTCACTTTGAACTCCTACTTTGTAAACAAAAAGTGTAAAAATTAGGACACATACACATATCTTTAATGGAAATTCTATGTATATCATAGTGTTTAGAATATTTAATAACGATAATATAAAAATTTTCATCTAAAAATATTACCAAATCAATATTTATCATATGTATCACTTTGACCCACAAAATTGATTTTTTTTCGCAAATTCATATTTTTCCCCCTCCTTACATGATTGTTAGTTATAAATTCATCATTTTCTCTTTATTTTTGTATTTCTATATACCCTATCTTTTTCATATTTTTCTTATTTTCACCAACACATTCCTCATTTTTTCTTAAATATCTGGAAGAGCTCTGTACGCAAAACCATGGATGAAAACTTTCAAAATAAGTGACATATTTGTACCTGATTAACTTAGCAAACTACCTTAAAAACTAGATAATTATTAATTAAACAATATTATAATAATTTATCCATAAATTTAGACACAAAAAAATTTAAATACGGTACACAAAGATGCAACATATGGTAGAAATTCTCTTGAAATTTACACAGCTGAAATGCATCTACAACTTGATCAAATAATACAATTTGAAGTCAAAATGCACCGGCTAAGCAACCCATTAATTGCAACAAACAAGCACACCACAATTCATGCATTTGGATGGAAAAATCCCATAGCCAATTTGTCTCCCTTTCTTCCTCTTTTCTCTATATATATAACACTTAAACAAATAAACAAAAAAAGTCATTAGTTTTAACAAACAAAACACCTAAATCAGGAGCTAAAACAAGAACCAAACCATACCAATTTTGTTCTAAACAAACCACAAAACAAATAGCTACTTAAACCAAGAACTAAGACTCCATCAAAATATAAACTCAAGCTTAGAGAGGAAGAACAAGGTAAGATAAATTCGTTTTAAGTAGTTTAAAGTAATAAAACACAGTGTTAAACTATACTTCTAGGATCAAAACAAGCTTTGGGAGGAGGATTATCACCTTCAAATTCGTCTTAAAGAGGAAAAACTTACAAAAACACTTGTTATGATTTGCATGGATCAAACAAGGATTAAACTACATATTGATGTGTTATGAGTTCATATATATGTATATATAACATGTATAAACACTTAGAAATGCTTTAGAAACAATTTAAACGTGGCAAACTATCAAAATCGGATCAAATCACACGAAGAAGACGATGAACAGTCGTTTTCTAGAAGAACACGGGTAGAATACGAGGTCGTATACCCAGTCATGTACCTCTCAGAAATCCAAAAAATATAATATATATATAATTAAATAAAATTTTATTTAGTTCCAAAATTGTTGTTATTATTATTTTTAGTGTTATTATTGTTAAATAATGTCAACATTAACATTTTTATTAACCATTATTTTTATTATCATTAATATTAGTGATATTATTATTATTGTTATAATTATTAAACTCATTATTAATATGATTATTACTGATCTTATTATTTTATTATGAATATTATTATTAAAATCAGTAGAGTTATAATAATTAAAACTATCAATATGATTAATATGCTAATTAAAACTATTACTAATATTATAATTAATATCCTACTGTTACAATTATTATAATCATTATTAGTTTAATTAATAATAAAATTATTATTAATACTACTAATGTTGATATTGATGTTATTAAGATTATTATTAATAATATGAACACTTTATAGATATTATGATAACTACTAATATTATTACTAATAAGAATATTATTATTGTTATTATCAATATTATGACTATTAAAATTACCACTATATGATTGTTATTGATTTGATTCTTTTGATTATCAATATAATTATTATGATTAGTATGAATATTATTATTATTATTATTATTGTTATTATTATTATAATGACCACTCATATTATTATTATTATTATTAATATAAACTATTATTGTTATTTATTATTATTCTGATGATTAGTATTATCTTTATAATCCATAATATATTATAAGTATTACTTTTAATGATATTATTATTGTTGTTGTTGTTGTTGCTGTTGTGATATACAATATTATTATTGTCATTGAAATTACTATTGTTTTGATAAAGTTATTATGAAAAATAATATTAGTGTTACTAATAAATTATTTTATAATTATCATCATCATCATCATGATTATTATTATTATTATTATTAGTGTATCTTATAAATGAAAATAAAGTATAATAATTATAAAATACATATTTTATACATAAGAATTGAAATTTAAATAAGCTAAATTTTTGAGGAATGCGATACTTATACATACCAAGAAAATTATATAAAGTATATGAAAAGAAACACGAGGACAATAAATAAATGAGTACTATAGTGGGTCAAATAAGTAACAATGTAAAAATAACATAATAATAACTATAAAAATATAAACCTACTAAATACCAAAATTTTTAAATATCCGATAGAAATATATAAATATATAACAAGATCAAGAAAAGCAAAGTGAAAATAAATAATAAGTAGTAAATATTCATTACCATAAAAAGAACCAATACAAGTAATAGAAATTAAATTAAATTAAAAGATAAGACACTTAGACAATCATAAAAGTTTAGTTGCATTATTTATATTATGTTAATAAGTATTTTGTCTTAAGAAGTAACAATGAATTGTAAATAATATAAATAGGACTAATATATCTTAAATGAATTATTCAACTAAGTAAAATCATATTAGGTTGATTAAGCTAATTAAAGTGGATTTAGTAATTGAATTAGGTGATTAGTTCCAATCAATTCGGCTTAGACTAATATACTAGGTAAAACCATAAAAAGAAAGAATAAGTAATTTCTAAAATACGTTTAAATTAGAATTAGTGTAAATTATAGCATAAGTTATACCATAATTAATATGGTGATATGTTGTTTCAAATATCTTATTTTCGGAACTAATAAAAGAATAGCTTAGTTAAATAATAAATATCTGTTATTTCATTTTCATAGGAAAAATAGATCAATTCTCGAATTTCCAGTAGCATATTTCGATAGTTTAATGAGGACTACAGGTGAGTAACTTTGACCTTATCATACTCTTTGTGCTTGTAGTATAGCTGCATTTATAATAATAATATATCTGACTAATATGCACTTGGGTTTGGGTATACTTTTGGTGTATGTTTAATTGTCAAAATTATCCTATTATAAGTGATAAGTTTATTCTATGATAATTACTGTATGAAGCATGTTGAAATTGTTTGTGAATTGTATGATCACCTTAAACTTGACTAAAAAATTTTAACACCACAAAAGAAAATGATCATGCAATACATGATTTGCATAGAAAGCATTTGAGCAAGTGGAAGCCTACTACGTGTTAGTATTTCGGCCCTTTGATAATGCTTGGTTGACCTAGGCTAAAAGCTATTAGACCAACGCAAGGTTACCTTTGAGCCGTCGATACTATATGAACTAAATGGTAAATGAAGGACGCCGCTTATGGTATCGCTTTGAAAAGACTAACACTTTGTGGAGTTTCTAAGGTTAAAAATAGAAAATTAGAGATTTAAGATATGGTTAATTTAAAGAGATAATTAAAGTGAGTATTGTTGTATTCCTGTATACTTAGTCTCTCCTTGGTAGGTGGGCCATAGCACTGTGATCCTTCAACCCCAATGAGAGGGCGTAAATCTCCATCCTACTTTGGATTATAAATCATCCAAGCTTGTAATGTGCATATGATTGATTATTACATTGCATATGATTGGTAATTATACTTGTTTGTTATTGTTTGATGTGTGGTTCGCTCAGTTATCTCAATGAGCCCATGGTTCGCTCACCCCATAACAGTTTTTGTGCAGGATTAGTGCTAGCTGGGATTGGGATAGGAATGTATAAAGAGAGCTTCTTCAACAAACTCTATTGAAGATAAAAATATAGGATATGGTAAACTTAGAATGTAAATTAGATTGTTTTTGTAATAATTGAAATTTATAAGTTGTAAGTTTGAAACCTATCTTCATTATTTGATAGGGGATATAGATTCTTTGCGATCTTGGTAAAAAGTGGACAATCGGATTCCATAGTTAAAATTCAGTAATATAATATATCATTTATATGAAAGACGTTGATAAATAAATAGAGTATTGTACACTTTGACTTATAAGATGGCTCTCATATTACGGGTGTACACGTGGTATGATAGCTTTAGATTAATTACACTAGGCCTCTTTTGAGGCGTGACAGGTAAATTGCACGTGCCTCTCGTAAAAACTTTAGAAATTGCATGAACCCATAGGTTTTTCAAAAGTCAGCACTTACACTCCACAAAATAAGTAAATTGCATGGACCTCTCTTGATAACTTTGAAAATTGCAGACTCCCAATTTTTTCAAAAGTCAATACTTACACCATAAAAAAGTGATATGATGATAATATCTAAATTTTGCTTAGTTGAAATTAAAGTGTCCTTACATATATAATATGTTTAATTAAAAATATTTTATTTTTAAAATTTTTTATAGAATTAATTTTTTTGGGAAAAAAGTTAATTTTAGTTCTTCTTCTTCTTCTACAATTGTACTTTAGCATGGAATAAATATATTAGAGAAGTTTTTTTATTATTTTAAAAACAACTTGTGAAATTGTTTTTTTTTTTACTAAAAAAAGTTTTTTTATTAGAATTGCACTTCAGATGTCATGTTCGAATGTAAAAAAAGAAATAAAAAAGTTTTCTTTCTTTAATATTTCAAAATTTAAATGTTTTTTAAAACATTTATTAATTAAACATATTATATGTAATACACATTAGAACGAAATAAAAAAAATTTACATATTATTATCACGTCTGTTTTTAAGGGTGTAAGTACTGACTTTTGTAAAACTGAGGATTCATGCAATTTTTAAAATTTTCAGGGATGTTTGTGTAATTTACTTGTTTTTAGTAGGAGTGGGCTCGATATGGTTCGATTCGGTTTGCCCCTCGAATGGAACTGAGCCTAAAATTATTGTTTAGTTATATTTATAAAATAAAACATAACTATATAGTTCAATTTGCTAATTTCGATCTGATTCGGCCCCTGAATTGAACTGGACCTAAAATTATTGTTAAGTTATTTTTATAAAATTGAACCTAATCATATAGTTCAGTTTGCTAATTTTTTGAAACTAGGAAAAAACAGTATGGTATACGATTCGAACTGTATATCAAAAAAGATTTATTCCTTAAATTTAATAACGCTTTGTGTATTCTACGTTAGTACACCATAATCATTTTTCCCATTTGTCCTTTTTTTATTTAGTTATTATTATTTTTTTAAAATAACAATCTAATCTATTGAGATAGCCCACGATATCAACATCAACATTTCATTCTTCTTTTTTGCGTTTGCACTTCTTTTCTTCTCTTTTCGTTTATTAAATCAAACAAAAAAATGTCCTCAACCTAAGTAGAATGCCTTTCGTTTGATATCACTATCATCGCGGTTTTCTTTTTTTTTTTTTAAATTTTTTTTCCATTTACATACATATATATGTACATTGTTATACATACACATAACTAAGAAATGAAAACTCGTAGGATGCAGTTGCTTCTATTGCTGGACGTAATAATAAAATAAACCAACAATAACAAAATAAAAAAGAAAAGAGACAGAGAATAAAAAAACGGCTCATATGGTTGGACTAATCGGCGTGCAATGGAGAATGACGGCCTAGAGGACTGAGGAGAGTGCGGCTGCGCTAGTGCGTCATCGAGATAGTGTATCAGCTAAAAAGAAAACAACGAGGGATGTGAAAATTTAGCGCCCTAAATTATATTTGCCATTTGGATTGCCAACATTTTACGCAGCCAGATTGAGAAGTTGAGGTGCCTTTTTTTTTTTTTTTAATGAAATGGTGCGGTTTGGGGTTGCGAACTGAACCCCAAATCAAACCTAATTGAAGAAAAAGCTGGACTTTTGGTCTAGTTTGATTCAGTGCAGTTCTCAGCTTGGTTGCTTTTTTTTTTTTTTTTTCTTAGCTTTAGTTTTTAAGGGGTATAAGTGCTAATTTTTAAAAAATCGAGGCTTATTGGCATCCGGGACTGGCAGATGATAGATACTTTTTTTAAACAAATTATTTATTAAGAAATACGTATAAATGAAAAATATATGATCATTCTCATGAAAACATTAAATAGACAAAATATAGATAAAATATAGCTGTAAATCACACTTTATACATAAAGTTTCAATACATATACAAATACAAATGAGAAACAGACAACCCAAACGGACTCCTAGGAGTCTATATAATTTTTAAAGTTTCCAAGAAAGGTCTGTGCAATTTAACAAAATAAAATATCAATAACTGACCATTAACGAAAATCAAAGAAACTTCATTAAAAACTAATGTAAATGTTGACACTTTAAATGAACTTTGCAAAACCTCATTTGATTCATTATTATAAAATATTTATTCTTCTTTCTAACCACTAGAAATGTTAATGCCTTAAAATGAAATTATCATAAACATTGATATATTTTTTGTAATTCATACTAACAGCTCGTTCACACCATTTTGCAATTTATACTAACACGGTAACACCGTGATGTCACATTTGCTATATTGAAACCATTTAGAATGTAATGGATTGAAATGTGAGGAATGAAATAGATTGGGAGGTGGAATGATAAATCCATTCATTTGTTTGGATTTATCATGGAATGAAATGGAATTTGCATAGTATTTGTAAAAAATATCCTTAATAATTAATGTGAATAACAAATGCACAAGAGCAGAAAAAGGTAATCCTAATAATAATAATAATTTATGACGAGTAAACCATGATTTCACCTGCTCAGGGTAAAATCGAATTCTCCTTCAAAACCGGAATTGTCGATTACTAGGAATCACAATTTTAACTTTTAAAAATACATCAAAAAATAAAATATAAGAATGAGAATAAAACCTGGAATTGACACTCTTTTTTGGGTTTATTATACCAAATATAGCATAATGTAGCCTTATATAATATGAGGAGGAGATGAATAATTATTCTACTCAATCAAATGGGCTTTAACGTCTTAATTTTAGGTTCCCTTTAACATTATTCATGACCTAGGAAAAATGATGTTGACAAATGCTATACTATTTCAAAAATGGAAATTTATTATCCTACTATTAATTTTGATAAGACTGGTCCCGTCATCATCCAACGTTCACATCATAACTAAATCACTAAAATAATTAATTTTCATTTACTATATTTATTTTAACGATTAGATTAATGATATAATGATCCATCAGGGATTAAAGAAGCCCCTTAAAAAATAAACTCCATCAATCCATGCATGCAAAAACTAAACAAACCTAAATATTTCATTAATTAACACCCGTTTGTTTTAAAAAAAAATTACATTCAACTAAATTTTTTTATTGAAAATATGTTCTTGAAAATAATATATATTTTTATTATAACTTATAAAAACATATAAAAATTCCTTAGCATTTAAAATTATTTCAACCCGTAACATACTTCGAAATGTCAATAAAGTATTATTTATTATACAGAGTATTTAATAAAAAGCTAAATCTTTTCATTTCTCTCAGGACAAGGGATATTTTCTAGTTAAATGGATTTTTTCAGTTTAAAGCAAGTAAAATATAAAAAATATTTTCTGAAAAATGTGATGGAAGTCTGAAAGTCAATACTTCAGTGTCCAAACTCCAATTCGAAGCCCATAGGCCAAAAGCCAGAAGGACGACTAAAACCCTCGAGGGTTTAACATTCCCTTCCAACTTCTTCTTCATTCTCAGTGGGACTCTCGATCTTCATCAGAAGATGGCCACTCTAAGATTTTTACTGAACAAGACGCTGAGTATTAACCTGAAGCAGCACCACGCCCAATCTATTTTCAGGAACCCTTCTCCTGCTGCATTCCTCCAATTCCTCAGGACCATCCACTCTCTCGCCTCGCCAAACTTCGAGTATTTAAATTCGCGGACCCTGGTTTCTGCACCAGATTTCGGCACAGGAGAGTCTGCTGCCCCATCCATTAATGTCGATAATAGAGTTCCCGCGACCGTTATCACCGGCTTCCTAGGCTCCGGAAAGGTTTGGTATACCCACTTCCCGTGGATTTACTTTGTAGCTGTAGTTAGTTAGGGTGTTGAATGAACAAGTGAGATTGTTTTTATGTTTAATCATGGTTGTGATTCAAATTGAAACCACTAGTTATAATTAAGATGGATGACTTCCTCTGCTTGTTTGGGGAATTTTTTTTTTCCTTATATGTGATTATACCTGGGCCGTTTTATGGGGTGTGTCCTTCTTGGTTGTACGTTTCTCGTTCAAATGGGAATCTAAGGGTGTGTCTGTGTTGCACAATGTTTTCCGGAAGATTTCTTGACATTGGTGTTAATTAATACCTTAGTATTTCAAATAATGATCTAAGTGGGTTTTGAAAACCAGTGATGTTAAAGGGTGATTAATGGTGGAAGTAAAGATCAGTAGTTTGATGGTAATGGTGTTACCATGGAATATGTTAGGTTTTGAAAAGAGAGAATCATTTTTCGTCATTTTTTCATTAACATTTTTTAATAGTTGCTAATCATAGGTAGTGTATGCAGTGGCCTCTATCATCCTCCCGTACCACTACAAGCCACCAGTATTTGTAACTCCTGTATAATCTTCTGTTTTTTTGGGCAAAATCTTAAAGCTTTTATATAACAAATATAAAAGAAAACATGTGAAAAACTTACTTTGCGAAACAAAATACCTTAAATTAGAGTTAATAGTGGAGTTTAGGTTTATCTGTAAAACTCCTAGTTGGGATGTATTTGTTGCATATGGGTAATATAATCTATTCCTTCATTTCTAAAATAACATTTGCATTTTGGAAGGAGCTGACATAAATCAACCGTTCTCTTGGTAGTCATGCAGTTACTAATGCACTTTACTGTGTTAGAGTTGGGAAAACATGTTTCTTGAAATGAATTTTTAACTCTGCTATTATATGTGATGGGTGAGGTGGATGTGGTGGACACTTGTTAAGGCCTTAAAGTGAAACCTTTCACTCTTTAACATTAATTGTAAGATAAACTATATAAAAAGTATCAATGTTTGTTTGGAGTATCCATGTTTTGAGTGATTTAAAAAAAAAAAAAAATCAATTTTAGGGTGAATTCATTTAAAATATTAATATTTTGAGTAGTTAAAAGAGAAATCAATGTTTTATAAAGTGAACCAAATAAGTATTTATATAAAACCGTTAGGAAAATTAATCTAAATATTTTTACCTTAGATGAACTTTGTGAAATTTTGATAATTCGTTTGGTTCACATTATGAAACGTTGATTCTTCTTTTTTAACTATTCACAACATCCCCAAACATTAACATCTTCTAGTTTAATTTATCTATAGGATGCATAATGCAAGTTTAGCAGGTATCCAGGAGTTCCCTTTATCATTTTTGTTATATGATGATATTGGAAATTGGAAGTTGGATGAAGTTGTAATATTATCAAAATATGCAATTGGTAGTTCTAGTTCATCGAATATATTTGTTTTTTTTAATCTTTTTGGTTAATTTGTTCATCATATATTTGGTTTAGCACTACAGTCCAATCCTGATTTCTTGTTTGCTTCTAAATGATATCATGCTGATTGTGTAGTGCATGAGTTCAATGTTGATGTTTTATTTAGTTGTAATATTTGTCTGAGACTTATGTGCCTTTTCAAATGCAGACTACTCTACTCAATCGTATTCTGACTTACACAGCAAAAGGATCGCGGTCATTGAGAATGAGGTATCTTGATTTTCTCTTTGTTAATTGATATTTTTTACTCCCACAAACAATGAGAATTTTACGTGATTTGTTGACAATTCCTTAGCAAATCCCTTACATTAGGTGACTTGTATAGTTTTAGCATGTGTACCTAATGTGAGGAGATCTCTCTCTCTCTCTCATATACACAGACGCTTGCAAATGGCACATGTTGAAACTGGCATAAGTATTCAATGTTTATTGGGTCTTGGGTTCATATTTTTTTAAGGGCACTTTTTAGCGCTTCCTGTATCATATAAGCTATACAAATGTGGCATTTGAGTCTTGTAGGGGTTGTTCATATGCCCAGAGGTAAAGCAGGTAAATACCTCTTCTCTAGACATAAACTTTCCAATTGGTAATCTCTCTCTTATAGAACAATTCAGTAGTTGCTGCAGGATTCATTTTTCTCAAGCTGAATATCTATTGTTGCATGTCTTCAGCAGTCAAGAGGGACTTTTATCTTCTGTAACATAATATTGTGATATATTGCTTCATTTAAATTCCACTGGTGGCATGATATATGAGTATGCTCTTACTTACCATATTTATCCCCAAAATCTAGCTGTAACACCTTGTGTCTTGGTCGGTGGTCCTTCATATGGTCCTTGATAATTTGACTTATCTTTATGCAGTTCGGTGAGGTAGACATTGATGGTTCCCTAGTCGCAAGCCATTCTTCTGCATCTGAGGAGATTGTTATGGTTAACAATGGTTGCTTATGCTGCACTGTTCGAGGTGATCTTGTTAAGATGCTCCTAGAGTTGGTGAAGAAAAAGCGAGACAAGTTTGATCATATTGTAATTGAAACCACAGGTAATGATCTGTAGATTTCTTGAAATTAAACTTGCACATAAGTGTCAGCTATTCTATTATTTTATTACCATATAGATTGTTTTCTTAGGTCCGCAGGCCTGTTCAAGCTTGCATATTTAGCTCACTTGTGCAGAACTTTAGAGTCTTATCAAAGTGAAAATTCCTCCATTACTGAATGTCTATGCTTGAGTGCACATTTGCAGGTCTTGCAAAGCCAGGTCCAGTTATCGAGACCTTTTGTGCTGATGAAATGGTGTCAAGATATGTGAAATTGGATGGGGTTGTTACTTTAGTTGATTCTAAGCATGCCATGCAGCACCTAAATGAAGTCAAACCGAGATTTGTCGTTAATGAGGCAGTCGAACAAGTAGCATATGCAGATCGTATTATAATAAACAAGGTCGATTTATTTTGTTGTGTTAGATGTTTTGCTCTAAGCATATCAGAATTATTGTATGTAGAAGCATCTTCCAGGTCCTCTAAAAAGAATTTATTTTGCTTTGTGCTCACAAATTTGCAATGTTTGCAGATAGATTTGGTAACCGAAGATGAAATAGAGATGTTGACCAAAAAAATAAAGGTATTCTTGTGGAAAATTTTCCATTATATTTTCGGACATGTTATGTTTATCCAAGGAATAGCCAAAGTAAATTGTCTACTAGGCCCTGATACTAAGCTAATTAATGTGTCCATTCCAAAGGTTAAGGGAATTCAAAAGAGTACACATGTGCTAAACTAAAATTATCTACTTCCAAAATTTTGCATTGAGTTCATGTTATGTGTTTCTCCTTTGTTGCTTAGTTTTGTGTTTTGAATGAAGAGACATGATCACTGAACATTGCTTTGTTAGCTTTATCCTTTTACTTTTCTAGAATGTTGATGGGAAACGTTCTGTGCAGTTGTTTCCAATCAAGAGAAATATGTGTAATTTACCCAAAAAGAAAAGCGAGATATGTGTAAAGATAGAATTTATTTTTGATGAATTGGATGCATATAGGATCTTGGGATTTTCACACAGTCAGTGTCTCCAATAATGTCAGTGTGCTCTTATTCTTGTAGAAGGGATTTGGAGATGGTGTTATAATGTGTTTTAAACTAATAAATGTTATATGCATTTATTCATAGTAATATAATCTTAGTGACATTTTTTTTTCGGTGCCAAATCTTAAATGACATTGAAATCACTTCTTTTTGTGTCATGGTGTAACCTTTATTTGAGAAATCCTCACAATTTTATGTCTTGGTAATTTCCCAGCACATCAATGGGATGGCTCAAATTAAACTAGCAAAACATGGATCCGTAGACATGGACTTTGTACTTGGAGTGGGTGGTTACGACCTTGACAGGTCATTATCCATCCATGGCTAAGAATTTTTCTATATAAAAAAAATTAACCATGCTCCATTTATCTTATGGCTGCTTGATCTCGATATCCTTTGCAGAATTGATTCTGAAGTTCCGAGTGAAGGTTCATCTTGTGAAACTCATAATCACGGTACTGCACATGGTAATGGATAGACTTATGCCTTTGCATTTTCTCTTGATGAAATATTTCTAGCTAGTTTCCTTGCTTTGAGTCATTATATAGAAGTTTCTACATGCCTACTCACGAAAATAAGGGCGGCAGATCTTCATATGAGAAAACTTAGACTTCGCACTCGTGCAAGTTCTGCTTATTGACTTCTTGTCTTTTCTCTGATATCTGGGATTATGGCAATGCAATATCTCTACTCTTAATTTTTGGCAATTTAATGTTTGAAGTTTCATTTTTTGCAATTTAGTTCTACTCTAAAATGAAGTTCAACTTGATGTTTTAGAGACACTAAATCAAACTTCATTTTAAGATAAGGTGTAAATTGCAAAGAGTGGATACATTTGAACATTGTTTCAAAGTTGGAGTATTATATTAAAAGGTGAAACTCTAGACACTTCATCGCTAAAATTTGAAAGTAGAAGCACTTGCTTGCTTTTATCTCATGATATCTTTCACATATTGGCATAATGATATTAGTCCCTGCCAATATGAAGAACTGCTTAAAAATTTTGCAGGGTTTAGCCATGATCTTTTAAAATTTAGTTGCAACTTCCATTAATTATTTGAATATCTCAAGAAGATTTTATAGTGGAAAAGACTATGGATCACAGTTTGTGTACGGGCCATTGAAATAACCATGTTTGATGAACAGGAAAGCACAATGGACACCATCACCACCATCATGACCATTCCCATGATTCTGCTGTATCTAGTGTTAGCATTGTATCTGAAGGGACCCTTGATCTTGATGAGGTAAATCTGTTTATTGGGCAGTTTCATTTGGTAGTACCGTGTGCATGTGGTTTTATCTAGAGTTTTGGAGAAAGGTTTTCATGTTGTTACATTCCCTGGTATCTTCATTTGGTATTTGAGGGAATATCAGGAAAATATTGGATGGAGTTGGGAGATAGATGATAATTAAAGGAGCTAAATGGAAGGGGTGAAATAGTTTCATTGAAGGGATTGGTAATTGTTAAAATACCTCCAAAGTTATGTTTACTGAAATTCCTCTTTTTGGGTATGGGCTTTGCATAATAAATACATGCTGATGACCATATGTGCTCTTGAATATGAGTACATGAATTTTTGTTGATGTGCCTTGATTATGTGTGCACAGGCATTTGAGATTGTGACTACAAGTAGTACACCGTAATTGTTTAAAGTTGCTTGGAAGTGCTCATTGTTTTCTTGTGAATGATAATCAAGGACACCACCTTGTTACATGCTATTAACTCATCATGTTGATCCATATTCATTGAACACCAATGGCTAGTTGGCAGCATATTTTTAATTGCTAGGATGCTAAAATTATTGCATCACTTCGTTGAAGTATCACTTCTGCATAATACGCATGATATGATTAGAAGATTACTAGAAAGTGTGATAAAACAAGTAACTGGAATCAATCTATTATCTTCTGCTGAGTCGTTTACAAATTATAGATTGTATACTTGGCTTAATTGTCTCCTTTATTTGATCTGGCTTCATTTCTATGTCGTAAAATTTGTGGTGAAGTAATATCTAAAAGTTCTTTCGTGGGATGGATGGATTAGGCTGATGATTGGCTTGAAAGACTAATCGAAGAAAAAGGGGAGGACTTGTATCGAATGAAAGGTGTCTTATCGTGATGGTTATGACCAGCGATATGTCTTTCAGGTTCTGAACTACTATCCTGCATTTAATTTTCGCAGAAGTGGAATCCATCGATAGATATCAGTACCACTTTTCTTTTTCAAACTTCTGGTTATTTAAATGCGGTAGGCATGTTTTCTTTCAGGGGGTGCATTCTATATTGGATGGCTGTCCAGGCAAAATGTGGGGTCCGGATGAGAAAAGGATAAACAAACTAGTATTTATTGGCAAGAATCTCGATGAAACTGCCCTAAGAAAAGGCTTTAAGGGGTGTCTTGTTTGATATCAAAGTCATGGCAGATTCACCTATTGTTATAACTGTCTGAACCAGGTAGGCTTCACCATTTTTTAGATTCACAGCAGAAAGTTAAAAACAGTACCCCCTAGCATTGTTTGAAAGTGAATTGATAAACAATAAGGTTGATCATAATGTATTTTAACTAGGGTACGACTTTGGAATGTGTGTAAATTTCATCAGTATACCATGATTTTGCTCCGTCCTACCCAATAGAAGGTTTTCCTTTAAAATTTTTGGCAGTCTCAACTATTAATTGATGATATCGATTCTAGAATTTGAACTCTATAACATTATGCAATTACCAATCTAACTTTTTAGATGCCAGAACTAACATCCAGTGAACTTTCAAGTGATCGCAATGGTGCCTAATACAACTCTGTTAATTGCATCATATGATTGATTTTAAAATGGGAACTTGACATGCGTGCTTTGACATCAATACTGAATTGATGGTTGGAAATCTAAGAAAATTGAAAGTAATAAGAAGAAAGGTAAGGAAATTGTGTTTGACAATTTAAGTAGAATGGATATAAGAAAAGGAAGGAAATAGATAGAAACATTTCACATTGTAATCTTTTTAGTTATAGTTTTTCTCTTTGAGAAAAATGAGTGAATGGGTAAATATATAGGAGGTAATGAAGCTTAGCTATGCTTGTTTACTTTCCTAATTTTAAGTAATATAATGCCATCTTAGTAACTAAAAATAAAATAAGGATAGATTGTGTGGATCAACATTGAATACTTTAAAAATCATACGGATGCCTTTATTTTTAAAAATCAATATTTATATCCTTGAAAAGATGACATGGTGAATAGAAATTTAGCTTACATCTTATCTATGTAACATATATTATTAGCAAATGTTTAAAAAATATTTGAAAAAAGTTTAAAAATAAAAAAGGAGAAAAATCAAATAATAAAAGGAAAATATAAAAAAAAGAAAAAAAAAATTAAATAAAAACAATAAGCGTGGCTAATTCCAAAGGGGGCTGGCTTGTCATTACTTGACAGTCATGACCTATCTTTCTCGAGCGATCATCTCCCTCTTAACATCATACTTCTAAATCATTGGCCAAAATGGGGAAAAATGGAAACGTAAAATGCTGAACCCAAAATGTCATATATGATCTGAAAGAAATTCTTAACAAATTTACTGCTTGAATTTTGTCTATGTGCAATTAATTAATTAAACTTTCATTAATTAATTTAATACCTATTTAAATATTTTGGGTTTATTAACTACCTAATTAATACACGTTGATAGAAATATTTAGTTGTAACCTATTTGGCCCAATGAGCTAACAGACCGTGAAAAGTTCTCTAAGTACTTTAGCCCAAAACCCTTAAGAGCCTTTGACCTATGAAGGACCTTAATCTCGATTTTGATTTTAAGCTCGCAAGGCTTTAGCCATATGGTAGCTTCGATCTTTATTTCAGTTTCAAAGCCCCAAGGCTTTAGCCATATGATGGCTTCGATCTTGTTTCCATTTCAAGCTTCCAAGGCTTCAGCAATATGATGGTTTGATCTAGTTTTCAACCTCCATAAGGACATTGGTACCTCAAGATGGAGGTCCTGCTGACCTAGTAGCAACTCCACACAAAGGCCACAGGAACGTGGTCTTAATAGTTGCAACCTTTCACTTGAAAGCTTATAGCGATTTGTTTGGCGCTTTCATTTCCTGGGAGCAATATAATAAGTGTGGGCTTATGTGATCGAGATAATTAGACTTAGCCCATAATATTTTTATTTCTTTAGTATAAAATTAAACATAATTAAAATGTAGTAAATAAATTAATAAGAATAACAATAATCTTAAACAAAAGAAAATTAGAATTGAAAATAATATTATTAATATATAGACATGTATATGTGTCACACTATGATTGATTAGGGATGCCATGTCATATAATTTAGCTAACGGAGTTAGCTTTGATAGCATTAGCATACACGAGAAAATTCAATTACGTATCAAATCAATTAATTGAAAAGTTTAGGTACTTAATTGTATATTTAACTAAAGTTTAGAAATTGGATCTACATTAAACGATTGTAATATTCCAATTTCATTATTTGAGTCTTCATGTCCCAATTTCCGATCCAAACATTGCAATGGAACATTGAGGGGAGAAGACGAGCCCTTTATTTGCTATTTGTTGTTGTAAATAATGGTTTGATCTTAAATCCCATCCCATCCTATTAATTTCTGGTCAACGATTGCACATATAAGTTATTAGTAACAAGATATTATTTCTTGCATGTAGACTTTGCACGAACCTCAATCGGGTTGGAATTGACTACCATCCACTGGGTGACAAGTCTACTAGGATTGGCTTAATTTAGCCCTAAGTCGGACTGCTTGATGGGCAGATCATGGCAATTAAACCGGCCATTTTTTTTTTTCAGAAAACAAAATAAAAAATTAGTAACGAATTTTTAAAGATTAAAATAATAATAATAAAATAATAATAATAATAATAATAATAATAATAACGAAAAATAAATATCAAATTAATTAGGAAATTCTTAACTTGAAATAAAATTAGGTCTAAAAATAATAGTCTTTAAATCATTAGTTGATGGAATTGTTTAAGATGTGGATTTATTTAGTGATGAATTGGGTAGTTATTATTGGGTATATGGCCGACCGACTTGTTAAAAACTTTATAGGGTTTTAGGATGAGTTAGGAAATTTTTTTATGGCTTATAGAGTTTAGGATCGGGGTTGTGGGTTAAGTTATGATTTGATGGGAAACTTGATCTATCAAAATATAACTATTAAAAAAAGTACAATAAAAATTCAATTCAAGATCAAAAGAAAAGTACATGGTTTGAAAAATAATTTAACTTATGTTTAAAATCTCAATTCCACTCTTAAAAAAGAAAAAAAAAACTATATTCCATTTTATAGGTAGTTTTTATATATTTTAATTTAGTATTCACAAAATTAAAATAATATGAAAGAAAAATGATGAGAGGCAAAAAACAATTAGAAAAAAATTATCATATCTTTTTTCAGACTAGATATGTGCGCTATAATTTGATGGCATTACAACACCACGTGTCCTTAACATACAGGGACACACTAAGACTATGAAACACTAATCCACAAATAATCAAAACATATGTCTCAAATACTTACATATAAAGAGTATCTGTTTGAAGACTTTTAATAACAAAACATCTAAATAACCTTGTTGGCATAAATCATAGTCAACATATCTAAACTTATAACATCTCAAATAGTCATATAAAACTACTAATTAAAAAACATAAAACTGTTTTACAACTTCATAAATTCCTCAATTGGCTATCATCAAATCCTAAGTATGTTTAAAAGTCAGTAGGATAATTAGGTCTACTATCATTCTCGTAGTTCATAATGACATCAAATCCAGATAAATCATATGATACTTGACTTCACCTATTCCTAAAAAAGATAAAAGAATGAGCAAATTTTGCTTTGTATGTCAAACCACAAACACAAATGCAAGAACACACACCATACATAATCACATACAACCTATTCTAATGCAGCAAACATAGTTTATTATCTTTGATTAGCCAGCAAACAACACAGTTTATAATCATTTGCAGCTAGTCTTAAACCTATAGTAACTTATGACTCCATAAAAAATTTTTTTATATAAAATAGTTTGATATATATATTGGTGTTGGATGCGATCCACCCACCCAGTGTCATCATTGCGCAATCCTAAACTACCAGAATCATTTCTGTGTGCAACTCCACTAGAGACAACGATACACAAAGATAATCAAGGTGCTTGTGTTTGTATCATAGTTTGCCTAGTCTTTACTAACAATAACCAATCACAAATAGCAAGTAAAATATAATAAAAGGATAAATATAATTAGATCAATTTAACATTCTAATCCTTCATATACAAAAAGTAAGAAATGGTCGTACCTGAATCAATTTCAAGGAACAGAACTCGAAATCACCAAAACCCTGATCACATAAACAAAATTGATTTTAATACATATCTTTCATAAAGAAAATCTAACCCAAACATCACCTAAAACCTTAATCCTAAAATAATCATAATTCCATACCTTTTTTCTTGATTGAAACACAGAAATTCTCCAAAAGTATAGATCTTCTCAACAATCTTTCCAACCCTAGAATTTCATTTAATTCTAACTAGACCAAAAATCAATAAAAATAATCTCTATAGTCTTATAAGAGTTAAGAATATACCAACTTACCTATAATTTGATCCTTGATCCGTAATCCTTCTCGATCACCAAAAAATCCAAATCTTCAAACAAACTAGGGTTTTTCTTCAATTGCTTCTTCAAAACCAATAGAAAACCCTAAGGAATATGATAGATCTTTGAAATCCTAAATAAAAGATAATGATTTGATTACTTGATCTGGCCTTCTGAATTTCCTAAGATGCTATGATCACTTAGAGAGAGGATTTCTAGGTCTAGGAGTGTTTTCGGAAAGAGAACAATAGGATAGATTATAAAGAAATCGTGAAAACCCTTCATTTGTCATACACATACACTGGCTGTTTTATGATGTACGCTAGTGGCATAAGTGCCAATGCTAGTGGCCATTTCATCCCGGATCATTTTTTCTTTACACATATGTTGGCATGCATGTAGGCAGTGTACATACCAAAGCTGGCGACGTACATATATAAGCTAGTGGCGTACTTAATTCGAATGAAGATTTTTCTAAACTCAATGTTGGTTGAACGCTACCAAAGCCACAAAATATATGCCGGTAGCGTACTGACTGGTGTACAGCTATGAAATTCCATTCTTCATCATGCATCTTTAATGTGATCAAAACATGAATATACTTTAGACTTTGATTATATAGTCCTCTTATTTTGCATTAATTGACACTTTTACTCTTCTTTATAAATGATTTACTTGTATATTATATCTCTCCCCTCCTAAAAGAAACTTTCGTCTTCAACCACTGATTTCTCATACTATATTATCCTATTTCCAAAACTCCTTTTCTTGTTTTCTCAATTGATTATCTCAATCTACTATAACACAATTTAATCAATGTCTCCATAACTCATACTTTCATTTTATAAATTTGGTACACTCCATTCACATTCACATGAGATGCTCCAAGATTGTCATTCAAACTTTTTAGTTCTGTTTATCATTTTTCTCGTTGAAAATCTTTCTTACACAAAATCTCGAACTCAATTCTCGATATGTAGATTTCTAATGCATTTTGGCTCTATAATTATCACTCCTACAAATCCATTTATTTTATCAATAATATATGATTATTCTTCACATGGTTTTATATTCTTCCACTCTTATTCATCCCATTTCTCGCCAAAAGATCTTCCTTTGTTTGAATACTTATATCTCTTTGACTCATAAGCTAACCATCACATCCTCCAAAACAATTGTATGATGCGTTGTAGAAAAATCAATCCAACTCAATTCCACTATTTGATCATCATACCTTACCTCTTATTATCACCATTTCCATAAAAAGCCTACCTAGGACCAATTCACTTTATGATTCTTCAATTAACAACTACAAAACTCAAATCATGGAACTTAACATTTTTTTTTATTCCTAATTCTAAAGATCAAAGCTCACATTGGTTTGTTATTTCATGTGATGTTAACATCGACATTTCTGCTAGTTTGCTCTTTTTTTTTTTTTTTATCAATTTTAAACACCATAGATAATCCACAACTTTTATTTATTCATTGTGCTATTCTAATTGTTTTCCAAAATTTGTATTACCTCTTTATATCTTCATATAGATTTTCTTAAGAATCATCCTAAATTTAATAATCATAGTTTAGTGTAGATGTCATCATTGTTCATCATTAATAGATTTCTCATAGCTTACAACTCACTAAGATCATATTTGCTTCTTGCAATGGCTATTTCTCATGCAGATTCATATCTTCATAGGATTTAATTATTCTCTAATTTATTGGTTATCATATACAACATTGATTGCAATACATATCTTTCATAAAGAAAATCTAATCCATATATCACCTAAAACCCTAATACCAAAATAATCATAATTCCACACCTTTCTCCTTGATTGAAATACAGAAATTCTCCAAAAGTATAGATCTCCTCAATAATCTTTCCATTCCATTTAATACTAATAAGACCAAACATCAATAAAAATAATCTCTATAATTTCATAAGAGTTAAGAATATACCAACTTACATATAATTTGATCCTTAATCCTTCTTGATCACCTAAAAAATCCAAATCTTCAAACAAACAAGGGTTTTATTTCAATTGTTCCTTCAAAACCAATAGAAAACCCAAAGGAATATGATAAATCTTTGAAATCTTAAAGAAAAGATAATGATCTAATTACCTGAGTTCGACTTCTAAATCTCCTTGGATGCTATGATCACTTAGAGAGAGGATTTCTAGGTTTAGGAGTGTTTTTGGAAAGAGAACAATAGGATAGATTATAAAGAAATCATGAAAGCCTCTCATTTGCTGTACACATACGTTGGCAGTTTTACAACATACGCCGGTAGCATAACTCAAAGGTCGGCGGCATAAGTGCCAAGACTGGCGGCCATTTTGTCTTGGATCATTTTTTCTTTACACGTATGTCAGCATGTACGCCGGCGGGGTACATACCAAACCTGGTGGCATACATACCAATGTTGGCCGCATACATATATAAGCTGGTAGCGTACTCAATTTGGATGAAGATTTTCTAAACTCAATGCTGGTTCAACATTGTCGAAGCTACAGAATATACGCTAGCAGTGCTGACTTCTACACCGGGGGCGTACTAGCTGGTATACAGTTGTGAAATTCCATTCTTCGTCATATGTCTACATGTGATCAAACCATGAATATACTTTAGATTTTGATTATATAATCCTCTTATTTTATATCAATTGACACTTTTACCCTTCTTTATAAATGATTTACCTGTATAATACAAGATATATGTCAATATTTACTTTTCATCTTGCTTATAAAACATATTAATGATAATAATGAGAGAAAAACATGCACCATTATTCCTTATGCACATCTTGATGCTTAGTTTTACATGTTGTAAATAACGACACAATAAGGAATATTTTATTGTCTATCATCATCATGATTGTTATTGTTAGTGTTATGTCATGCCCTAAAGGGTACCCTAAATGTGACAATCCGCCACACTCAATATTAAAGCTTAAGTATGACTACCTCCATCATCTCATAAGCTTTGATACCAAGTGTAAGGCGTATGTTCACGATCATAGCGGACCAACTTTGAAACAAGTTGTTTAAGAAGACATTCATATAGTAGTTTAAGAATGAAAATTATAACATAATAACTTTCAATAGGAATTATATAAAGGTCTTACAAACGTCCAATGGGCATTCCCTTGGTAAAAGATATAGTTCATCATAGTCTAGAGAAGCCTAAACAAAACAATTACAAGGAGATTTACTTAGAAGTCTAAGTCTACATGTAATCTTTAACTTCTTCCAAAAACTCTTTAAGCCAAAAGGTAATACCTGAGAGAAATACTCCCGGGGCTTCAACCATAAATGGGAAAACTGCAAGATATATCTATAAGGGGGTAAGCTTCTTCGCTTAGTGAGAATTAAATCAACAACTTAAGTACTCAATCAATCAATAATCGCCCAAGTTATTTAATCAATCATATGAAATGTAAGCAATCACTTGAGCAAACAATACATACGATTTTGTGGGAATCATATTTGAATGGATTTACCCTCCATTCATGGTTAAGTTCTAGGCAATGAAGCCATAGATCGCAGATAATATATTTTGTAGTTTTGTACGAATTCTACTAATCGCTAAAATATAGTTGATTCGGTGCCCACACCATTTAATTACAGACAATTTAAGTCATAGATGATTATTTTGGGTCCTCGACCTCTTTACTATGCCTTTGTCCCACTAAAGGTATAGTAATGAATGCAATGTGTCTCACTACGTGTCATGCTCGTATCATTTAATTTAAGCAATCATGGCATAGCATTAATCGTTTAATAAGTGACCATAGAATTTGCAGACAATTAATACTAAACTAAATCATACAATAATTAGTTAATAATTTTCACCTTGATATACTTATCATAATTTCAATCACGCAAATAAAACACATGAACTTTCATATTTTATCTTTTCCTAAATCTAGTGTCGCTAAGCTACAAGTAAATATATAAGTACAATTTGCGAGAATTTAAACTCACTTAGCCATATCGGAAGCTCTTTAGTCGAAATAGTCCTCGGGTAGGGTAGCTCAGACTCCACGTCACCTATATAAAAGAAATACCCGAAATGAGTATTTCTTGGAAGATCTACTTAAACTTGCAACTCTATTCAACTAAGTTCGTCAAAATTCGTATAGAGTGAAATTCCAACTTAAAATGGCCATAACTTGCTCATTTTAACTCGGAATTTCACATATTACATACCGATTTCTACCTACTCGAAAAAATCTAACCATTTCTAATGTTATTTCCTACATATAAGGTCATTTGGGTTGCTAAAACCACAGTACAAATTAAAAATAGAATTTTCTAGATTTGCAAAACAATTTTCTATCTCAACTTTATTCAAAAATATTTTAGCAAAAAAAAAAAAAATATATATATATATATATATATATGATTGAAAAATCCTTTGAATATATAGATAAGCTCATTTTATATGCAAAAATTCTAATGGTAGTGTCTCAATAATTTATTTCATAAAACAATTCATTTTGAAGTGTTAAAACTTAAACTTGACAAATTTCTTTTGAAAGTATTTTGAAGAAATTTTATATTTTCCTAGGTTATTATAAATGAGTATATTCTTATTTTATTTTCCTCATTCCTTTTTCCAAAAAAAATAAATAAATTTTTCCTTAACTTTGGTCTTTTATAATTTATTACTTCTAGTGATAAAAGAGCAAAGTTATTAAAAATTTCATTAAGTTGTTGATAACCTATTTATAAACTTGCCTTTAGAATGGTTTTAGAAAATGAGTTATTTCTTTTTATATTTCTTGTTTAAAATATAAGTTCTTGCTTTCTAAAAATTGATTTTTTATTTCCTCTACAAATTTTATTTGAAAAGAATCATTTTTATTGATAAAATCCTTTATTTTTGATCTTATCATATTTATATTATTTGAAAATAAGTTCCTTCTTTAGAAACTTGAAAATCATTATTTTTCTAAGTGGGTTTATAAATTTATGGGTTGATTTTATTTTAACTTTAAAAACTAATTTGCTTCTTGTTTTTGTTAAGGAGTTTGAAAAGAGTTTAATCTTAAGCTTTTTGTGAAAATTTTGACTACTAATAAATTATTTTACTAAAACTTAGGTTACTATATTATGAAAAGAAAGTGTTCATTTTTTATATTTCCTTGGTAAAGCTATCTTTGATATTTGAGAAAACTTTGAGAAAACTTGTATTATTCCATTTCTATGTTGTTGATGATAACTCCATGTTTTAATGACAAGTTACATAATAAAAAATTAGTTTCAAGTTCCTTTATTAAAAAAAAATTCTACTTTAAATTTAGTTGAGACAATATCATTATGTAGATGTATGTATCATAAGCATGTAGTATGTAGATTATGAAAATATGAGATAAGAAGCAAGATAATATTAGTAAGCAATATAACGATAATATTAGTAAGCAATATAGCAAGATATTATAGTCAAGCATTGGGAACCTTAACTTTATTAAGATAACCCGTCATGTATTGGGAGCCATAGCTTCATCAAGGCAAATCTGATCAAGTATTGGGAGTCTTAGCTTCATCAAGACATCCGGGACTATGTCCTAAAAAAAAGAGAAAAAAGAAAGAAAAGAAAAAGCAATAATAAGCTTGTTAGTAAGTTAGTGAATATTTAGGCTCTAAAAATATATATACAGATATATGTATAGATAGTAATATATATATGAAGTTAGGTTAGAAGCATGATAATAACAATAATAAGATCATAATAACAACATAATAGCAAATCAACATAATATGAAATTTATTTATGAACATGAACAAAACATGAATATAGTGTTACTTCTATAACATTGGAATATTTAAGAAATATACACCATTGTCATGTTAAGTTACATGACATGGTAGAAAGAAAGGGGTAAGAACTTTTACTTAAAAGAGAGTATAGAAGTGGTAGTAGAAGAAAAGCTGGATAGTGTTTATGTGTGTAGTAATTGTGTAGAAAAAATTAGGTAGTGAAAGAAAGAAAAAAGAGATTTTGGTAGAGAGTGTTTGAGAAGAGAATTTGGGAGAGTTTTAGTAAAGTGAAAGAGTGTGTGAAAGAATTGGAGGGAGAAGGGGCATTTATAAAATTTTTGGAGTGGAAATTGAGTGAATTAAATAAATTGAAAAAGAAAATAAATGTGTATGTGTGTGAGGAGAGGGTGGTCGACGTGATTGAGAGGGAGAGAGAGAGAGAGGTTGTTTTGTTTTGTTTTGTTTTGTATTTTTGTTAATTAAAAGTAATAAGATGTAAAGTTTGATGTGAATGAAGATGTATGGGAAAAGTAAAAAGTAGACATAGGTATGTTAGAGTGTAGAAATAGGTGTAAAAAAAGTAGAGATAGGTGAATAATGTAGATAGTAGTATGAATAGTAGATAAGACAAATTAATACCGGTAGTAAAAAAATACGCGTAATTAACTATATCTGATATTTTTAGATACTGAAAAATTATAAAACTGATATTTTTGAAATTCTTGTATTTTTACGAGTTTATTGGTATTATCAAAATATTTTTACCGTTGGGAGTACTAGGACACGGTTTAAAAAACTGATCTCGTTTAGATCCGAAAGACATAAAAAATTATCGAATCTGATATTTTTATGCATCCTTATATTATTACAAACTATTATCTACTGCTATCTTGGTTTCGTTATTTTGGGATTAGGAACACGAGATTGCCGAATATAATCTATTAGGGTTTGATACGAATTTGTTGACCTTAGGATTTCCGGTTGACTTTCGATTTAGGGTTTGAACATAACCATAGTATAAAATCTAGGGGATTACATGTTGTGTTGTGTTGTGTTGTATTGTATTGTATTTTATTGTATTGTATTGCATTATTATTTTATTTTATTTTAACAATAGATTCTTTAGTAGATGTTTTAAACTTTCTTGAATGGTCAAATAGGGTGGATCGACTTAATATTCTATAAAGGTAGGCTTTAGTATGACGACGAAAACTCTTTAGAATTTTGGATTTAGTTTGGGGAACCTTATAGGGAAGTGTGATGAGTTTGGGTTTTGTATGACCCGTTCTAAACATGCTTTGATTGTATCTTTACATTTATTTACATAAGCAAATTCACTTTTAGTTATAAATCTAGCAATGTGAAATGATAAAAAACTTAAAACACAAATAACTCCGACAAATGAAAAACTAGTCCCACATTCCCAATAAACAAGAAATTTTCAATATTCACATGAAAAATAGTTTATATAAATCCAACTAGACATATTTTTAAGCATACTCATTACTTGTATTATTATTAACAATACATTTAATGTTGTTAAATAGTGAGAAATTTTCAATATTCACACAAAATAGTTTAAATATTTGTTATTTATTTATATTTATTTTTTCCTTTAACTTTTTTTTTTCAAATTCTAGCTACTTGACTTAACCCGCCTTAATGGGTTAACGGATTATTGGCTTTGAATTGACCTTCACTCATTAAGTTTGTATATATGTCATGACCTATACGACAAGCTTGAGCTAATAGATTTGACTCACTATGGATTCACGGGTCTGACCTAGCCCCCGTTGTGGTCTATCTACATAGTTTTGAGAAAATTTGGGTGGAAGTCGGAATTTTGTTCAATAGTTACACATTTAGTATAGATGTCAAAATTTTTCTTATTGTTTTTTTCTTTTTCAATATTCAAAATTTTCAAATTAGGCATATTAAATGACACATAAATGTTAAATCAACAAAATTTCCATGTCACTAGTAATCAACAAAATTTCCATGTCACTAGTCATTTAGCTTTTCATAAGTGCAATCAATGTTGTCAAATCAAGACCAGGGATCGACCCTGATATGTTGGATGGTCAAGGATCGAATCAGGTTCAAACCAAGGTGAATGAAAATAAGATTTTAAATGATATTTTAATTATAAAGAACAAATAAATGGAATTTTAAATTATATCTTAATTATAAAAAAAAATTAAATATATATGAATATATACATGTTCAAAAGAATTTATTCATATTTTGTAAATTTCTTATCGTATATCTAAATAGTTACTAATACTTTACCTTCTACATTATTAAAGGTTCTGTGGTTGCATAGTAGTAAATATGAAGCTTGATATTATTCAAAATAATCTATACACTGCCTTTTCAGCTCAGGACTGTATTTAGGGCAAGGGTGGACTCCATATTTTAGGGATACTCTGGGTAGTGCCTTTGCTTGGTTTTAGCATTTATCTCTTCTAATTCTCTACACTCATATTCAACAATAGTCTCCTCATACAACTATACCAAGTTGGAGGCTCTAGAATATGTGCGGCCACAATTTTCATTTCACTTAATCACTACCTCCTAGTAGTGCTCTTCAAAATCCAACAAATGGAGAACTATTTGAAATGCATGTGGCCACGGAATTTTTTTCGTTTCTTTCCTTTTCTTGATAGTTTGGTTACATTTTTTTTTTTTAGTCTCTCTCTCTTCATGCAAGAGCAAATTCTGCCAGGCCTATTTTAATGATATTATCAGTTGAAGTGCCTTCCATGGAGAAACAGAGAGTTGAGTGCAGCTAAGGAGCTCAACTACAAAGCTTATTATCGGAGATCGAGAGGAGGGAATGGTTTCTGTTTTGGATGGGGATAGCAGCTACCGAGACAATAATAATGTTATCAAAGTTCATAACATAGCATCATTTAGTTTTCGTCTTTTCTGGGCATTTTTCTTTTAAATAACAGTTGCATTTCGACTTGGATGATCAGGCTGGGTCAACTGGGTCATGGTTGAACTGGTTGGGTCATACGGGTTCAAATAGTTCAAACCAAAAATGGCTCTCGAACAGGAACTGACTTGCTTTTAAGGTCGGTTTCAGTTTCAACGACAATAGGTTCAATTGTCCATGCAATCTTTAAAGTATCTGAAGGAAATTTATGCAATTTACCAATAAAATAATATCAAAATTTTAATTAGTATATTAAAAACTACATAAATTAAGGCAACGTGGCTCTAGCTCTGACCACCTAATTTGTAAGGTGTTTGAATTGGTTGCTAAAATATTAAAATCATGGTGGATATTATCTAATGGGGTGGGCGATGTAGCTCTTCTAGGATTGTTAACAGTGAGTAGTTGCTTATCATCATATGGTAAAGTACACACACACACACCAAATCATGTTGTTATTTGAAATTAATGGTTTTGTGGTGATCGAACAAACTTAACAATTGTGTTGAGGGAACGTATGGTAGATTTTTATAGAGAAAGATGCATCATAGTTTTTCACTGAACTGGTAAAAGCCTCTTCCATTTTAGGAGTGAGATTTTTATTTTGAGTTGGCTATTGAACTTTTAGCCAATATTGTTTTAGCTTATATGTTTATCTCTACTCATATGCTTTATAAAAACACGCATAATAAGAAATATCTAAGAAACATTAAATTATAAGTACCTAAACTTTGTTAGTTCCGTAAGATGACGTGACACTCTTAAATTATTGGACTTACTAAAGCAAATAGGCCATTAAAGATAACCCACTAAGCCCATAACTGATTTATTGCCTTTAATTCTTCAATTATTATTATTTACTAGGTTGGTCATGAATTTTTACCAATGTGGGATATTGGTTTATCACTACAAACCCCAAAATATAGAAGACGAGTGAATTTTTACCAATGTGAGCAAACTCAATCTTGAGATGACCATGTTGCATCTGAAACTGCATGTGCACTTGTCATGGAAGAGGTCATTATAGGGGTTGAAAATGATTCTATAAAAATAATCAAGTCTATATAAATGATTTTATCTTATGAAAGGTCCTTCCTCTCTATAAGCTAAGAACTTGTCTTATAGATGTGACCATGAAGACACACATGACAGGTAATATAAGTCACTGCATGATGGACCATGTTTAGAAAAATGGCCATAAAATCTTGAAAAGATTCAAGCATAATATGCGCTTCCATTTTAGTTTCTTAAAAAAAAAAAAAAAAGACATTGTAGGCCATTTGAGTAGCTCTAATGAGTCAGCATCATCCATCCATCTTCTCTTTGTATATGTTTGAAGGTAATTGAATTGTTTCTTGTAGGTCTTTCGAGAATTTAATTCATTTTGGTATCGTCTAAGTACTTTTAAGACATATTAGGACTATTCATATTCTTGAATAATCGAAGTTAGGGACAGCTCCAACCTTTAATTAAATTGTCAATCCAAGCTGTGTGTCGAACAAATGTTGACAGGAAAACTTGGATCAAGTAGAAGATATACCAAAGACTTAGCACTTTATTTTCTAATAAAAAAATCCTAATGCTCTATGTTAAGAATACAAAGTACATTAAAAGACCACAATTTATCATATGAAAAAAACCACTAGAATATTTCAATGAATTTGATTGATTATAAATATACAACCATGAGGGGTCTACATTGGTTTTCGGGGTTTGAAAATAAGATATTGCAAAAGATTTTTTTTTTTTTTTTTAGAAATAGAATCCCTTAAACATGAATTGATCCATGCGGTTCATCAAATAGAAGGAGATAGGGTTGGTGTTTTACATTTTGCGAATTTTATCAAGTTGATGATGCGGATTTGTAGGTGATGTAAAATCACGAACGCCTTCTATTGGTATCAACACGAAAGAACATGCTGGAAATGGGTATTGATATGCTAGCGCACTCTAGAATTATTCTAGATTACCTAGAGAATTTCGTCACATTATCTCTTATGTTTTCTCTAATCTTTTGGTGTCAAGAAAGAAAGCCCCTATTCTTCATGAGATCACTTGTATTGAAATGACCTAGTCACCAATCATGAGAAATCAAAATCAAATGCTGTCAATGGAAACAAATTAAAGTAACAAATGAATTTGATCAACTAAAATTTCAAAAATTTCCAAATTTTCCTTAAACCAAGAATGAAAATTTTGAAAATTTAAAAACAATTTAAATATAAAAATAAAAGTAAAGTATAATTTAATAATAGTTCTCTCAATGAAAAGTTTTTATAAGAAAAATCAAAACAACGCAATCAGGAGTTCTTATTTTGCAAGTTGTTGTAAATTAATTAGACTTATTTGAGATATTTAAATCATCATTAGCTTAAGAGGCTAATAAAAAATCCTAAATTGATAAAAGTTAGCTAAGATTTCTTCACACGTAAGATTTAAAAGAATAAGATCGTGCCACGTGGCAAAACTTTAAAAGGAGATCCCTTTTCCTTTGCTTAAAACCTTAATTATGCTATTTCTTTACCCATATAAATATTTCTTTTTTATTTATGCCTCATTCCCTTTTAGGAAGCCCTCCTAAGACTTAAGGTAAGGTTCTCTAAAACACTAACTCCTTCTTAGTGCTAAATAAGTAGAATTAACAAAAATATAACACTAATTAGCTCATGTGATGTCTTTTACACAAGGAAAATGGAGAGGATGAATTAGTGTTAGAAGACTAAGGAGACCACCATCAAAACAAAATTCGTGTCAAGGTAAGCATGGGTTTTAATATGCCGTAATGTGAGTATTTTAGCATTTTAAGTATGAAAATTGACTTAAACTTGCTTGTAAATGTTTAAGGTAGTAAGAACTTGAGCCTTGAAGTGATTTTGAAGCCTTGAAGCCTCTTCATAGCTACAACTAGATTAGAACTACATCCTAGTAGAGGTAAGATATGGAAAAAAAAAAAAAACTCTTGATGTTAGGATATTATAAAGATAGGAAGATGAGATTGTATTAATAATGTGAAAGTGGGAAAAGAACATGTGGGATTGGAGTTTTGTTCTATAATAAAAATTGATGTTCTTGTCAAATTTAATGATTCGAACTGGCAACCTTTAGTTAAACAAGTTTTCTAGAAAGAAAAGAAGATGTTATAGGCAAGGTTTAGATAAAAACATGATTGCTTAACCCCTTTGAAGCCTCAAAAGTTTCCTTAAAAACCTCTTACATTGAAAACATTAAGTTGCAGCTCAAAACTATGAAAACTCAGAAGAACACAAACAATACATAGGCTTGTGGATAAAGCCGTGTAACCCTTTGACCCTAAAAAGGTGAAAAAACTTAGTTTTCCATAAGAACATGACAAGTCTACGAGGTCGTTGTAAATCCCGATTTTCCTAATAAATAAGTAAACTTCGAAAATTGGAAACAAAAACCCCAAACTGGATTAGCTTAAGCTTGAGAGAGAAACCTAGGAACCCGGGATCCGGCTTTCCTTCGATTTTAAACTAAAAGAACTTTTATAAAATAATTTAATATAGGATATTGTTTTAAAGTATATTTCAAACCATAAAAAGTTCTGATTTCAAAAAATTCTCTATTCTGGGCCTTCCCGAGATCCATCACGGAAAAGCGAGCTTCGCATATAAAAATTCGGAAAAATTTTGAAATACTCTTTAGAACCGAAATTTAATAAGGATTTCAAAAATATAAGTTTGATAATTTTTCGGTTTATAAAAATTATAAATATAGCTTTTTTCTCGTATTTTCTTTACTAGCGGTAAAGTAATTATCTTGTTTACTATTCATTACTATTCACAAGTACAACCTATTACACTCATAAACTACTCCCTACTCTTACATCCTTACAAACACTCAATTACATTTTCTTTTCCAATGAAAATTTGTCTCTTAAAAATTATTACAAATTAAGACTTTTATTACATAAATTACAAAACAAAATAATTCAAACTCTCTCTCTCTCCTTCCCACTCGCCAAGCTAGCGCAACCAAACCCAACAAACCTAAACCAATCCCCCCCCCCTATTTTGCCTCAAATGTGTTTTATTTTACTTCCTTTTCATAATAAAAACAAACCCTAATTTACTTATATATAATCTTTTACTTTCTCTCTCTTTCATTCATTTCCATTTGTTTCAAAAAAATCACAAACCCTCTCTTTCACTCTCTCCTTGCCGTGACTTCCACATACCCTACACACACTCACACAAGCTTGTTTTCTTCTTCATTTTCCTCTTGATTCCAGCCTTAGGTGATGAATCATAACCTTTTTCTACCTTAAATCTTGTAATGGCAAGATTATTCATGGGTATTTTCACATTAAGGTCTCCATGAGCACTTGCTAGGGAAAAGAAAATACCACTACATGAATATCAAGCCATCACAAGAATAGATCTTGTGTTTAAATGAGTTTTTGTTGGATTATCTTCATGTTCATGCATATAATAGTAGAGTAAAGTAGAGATCTTGCATAAAAATCCATGTTCATGCTTTCAAACTTCATTTCATGCATCATAAGTAGTAGATTTAGCATTTAGATGTTCATGTTATACTTAACATTCATGATCTCATGAATATTTTGTGTTTTAATGCATTAAAGCTCATAAAGGTTTTGTCTTGTATATATAAATATGGTAGTTAGTAAATCTTTAGTTAGATGAGTCAGGAAACTTAAAAAGAAAAACTTTTGTTTCAGATGGTCAAATGAAAAATTCATAGGACTTCAAAACTATGTTTTAAAAACTCTTTTATCAACTCTAAAACTTGTGTTTTATAGGAAAAATGAAGGATATAGGTAATATGTATCATTAAGCAATGATTTTTGTAAGTTGAAATGAGATTTAATGAGAATAATGTGTAAAACAAAGAGTAGAAATAAGATAAGAAATTTTGAGTTACTAGTCAATTTAAGAAATTCGTAATTTTGGAATATTGCCATAAAAACATCTATTTTCCAAACTCAAAATGAAAGTTTTATTTAATAAATTAAGTCCTCAAGGGATAGGTATAATAAAGCTTTAAATTTTAATGTATTGAACAAGTTTTTCTTAAAGAAAACATTCAAAAACTAAATTTCCAAATATTCGGATTTTGGAATAAACCCTATTGGAAAACATGTTTACAAAGTATAGAATGGGAATTTTTATGTAGAAATGAAGGTCCTAAGTAATAGATATAATGAAGACTCAATTCTAGAAAAGATAACAAGAAATTCCTAAGAAATAATTCCAAAACAAAAGAGATTTACCAAAGTTAGGAAACTAGTTTTCTTAAAAGTAAATATTCTTGGAGTCTTGCAAGATAAAAAGTTTCTAAAATTTCTTTTTAGTAAATATTGTCAAGAGTATGCACATTAAACTCATAACATGCATTCATAATAGGAAATCATTAGTATTACATGTATAATTGATTTATAAAGTAGAAACATTTCAAACATTTACAAAACTATTTTCGAAATTAGAAAATTGTTACTGATTAGAACTGATCCTACTGTTTCGTGGCCTAAAATTTTCAAAACTTGAAAATAATATTAAAAATAGATAGATCTTTCAAAATAGATAGAAATTGATATATAATTTGCGAAATTCCGAGTTAAAATGACCAAGTTATGACCATTTTAAGTCGGGGCTTTCGCAAATAACGAGAATTACGAATTTACTAAGTTTTGATATATAGTTTGGATTAGTTAAGTGATGAAATACTTATTAGGGTATTTCTTCCTTTTTAGGAGATCCCGAAACCGACGATTCTGTACCATCGGATTATTTTTACTAAAAGACCGATGATCCATGGCCGAGTGAGTATCATTTCCAATTTCATTTATTGTATGTGGTTGTAATGATAGTTGCACTAGATATTTAGTAAAGATAAAATAGATATGCATGATGGGTGTAAATGTGAAGTTTGTATGGTTGTTGTTGATATAAGAAATGGAATATAAGAATATCGAAGCCAGGTGATTAACTATTGCTTGTATAGATGAATTAGGATTGACTGTCTGCGATTATTGATTGATCACTTAAATAATTGGTATAATTGACTATTCAGAATTGAAAATAAATATGGATTCATTCACATCATAAATGGGGATGGAGCATTAGCATTGGTTGGTTGTCCGTGATCCTAAATGGTGTAAAAATTGATTAATCGTCATCCATAAACGAATTAATGAGTTAGTTAATCATGATCCACAAACGAATTTATAAGTTGGTTAACTGATGAGGATCAGCGAGCGTCAAATGTTTGGGAGAACAACTCCAACGATCCATTGCGAGGCTTGGGTGGACCAACGACTCGAGCTAGGGCTAAGCGAGCGAAAGAAGCTTTGCATGGACTCGTGATGAAGATACAAGAAGAGGAATCTTGTTTTCAAAGCTTTAAATCAAGTGTGGATAAAGTGCGCCTTAACATACTTCAAGTACAAGTGAATGCATGTGGAGAAATTGACCGAAAAGTGGACCAGCCAAGGATAGGCCGTCGGCCTATATAGGTACGCCGCCGGCTTAGAAGGTGCGCCGGACATCATCTCAAAGTGAGCTGCCGGCCTATTTTCCAAAAGTAGCCAATTGTGGAATTTTCGATTTTTTTTTGTACAGAACCAAGTGAGCCGCCAGTCCACTTATGTGAGCTGCCAGCTCACTTTTTATGTCGTAGATATTTTAATTTAATTTTATTATTTCTTTAGGGTATGTTTAGGACCTTTTATGAGGACTATATATATGTCCTTTTGAATGATTTTTGAGGGCAGAATTTTGACAATATTGAATTGAAATTAATCTTCTTTGAGGGAAAACTCTCTCTTTGGTTCTTTGCAAAAGAACTCTCTTTGATTTCTTCAATCTAAGCGGTTGAGGGAATTCTTCTTTGATAACTTAGGTTTCAATTGACAGGTTCGATTGGGGTCTAGTTCCGGTGAATAGTTGCTTGTTCAAGACGGTCCTTTGGGGATTTGATTTCCTTACGGTTATAGGGTTCTAGGTTTAATATACCTAGGGTTCTATAGATCGCATCATTAACCGTGATCCTAAACGACACATTTGAGTAGTCCTGCAGTATTCGTTAATCTGCTAACCCGGATGGAGGGCACAAGTCTATCCACATATGATTTTCGGCTGGTCATATGTTTGTTGATTCCATATGTTTAATGCATATCACTTGTCTGATTAATCACTTTTTTGTTTGATGTTTTATAATTGTGATCTTGGAAGTTCTCACTTACTAAGCTAGTATAGTTTACGTCCCTACAGTTTTTATCTATTGCAGCACCAATTCATATGGCTTAGACCGAGACAACTTACAAATCAGGTACAAGAGCTAGATGTTTCCTCTAGAAGTTGTATTCAAGTTTATTTAGACTTCCGTAGGAAACTAAGAGGCTCTGGATGACTGTAAAAGACCTTTTAAATAATATTCTTTTGCGGGAGAATGCCCCTTAGATTTTGTAACTAATTATATGCGTGTTTTGATTTATTTTCTAATGCTATTGAATGCCAAATTAAACTCTTTAACTCCATCAGTTCAAGTATTCTATTATCGTAAAGGGACGCCTTACATCTATATAAGACTCTCGAAGGATTAAGTTGGTAATTTGTGAGTCTTATATGGCATGTGGCGGACTGTTACATTTAGGGTATCCTATGGGGCGTGACAGTCATGTACTTGCCTGTGTTCCTCTCTGACCTTCAAAACTCGAAAAGGACATACTTTCTAGAAAAGCACAACAAGTACATGAAGTCTTCATGTACCTGCCAATGCTTCTCTCTAGCCTTAAATGCAATGAACCCTAGAAGAACATAGGAAAGTACATATACCTGTGTTCTACTCGTTTTCCTCTCTAATCCTAAACACCTTCAATGCTAGAATAGCACAGGGAGTACACGAGGTTATGTAATTGCCCATGTACCTTTCTAATCCTAAATATAGGGAGAATACAACTAAAACATTTAGTCATGTAAAAGAACATATGGGGGTACGTTTGCCTGTATATTGCTTGTGTTGTTTTCTAGCCCCTTATTCTTTCAATAATCCTTGTCCAAATTACACGAAACTTGACTCAATTCTTCCCTTAACCCCAAGTAAACTTCCAAGACCTTTAAAACACAAATGTAGCAAGTACTAATACCCCATTCACACTATACTTCATTTAAACACATTAAGTCTAAATATCCTACATAAATGAAAGTAATTCGTACTTAATAATTAGAGGACACTAAGAATTAAACAGGATTAGTAGACTATGGGAACCTATTCTTGAATGATCAAGAATCGAGACCCATAAAGACTAAGGTTTGGTTAACCTAAGCCCCAAAATTGACCCTAACTTATATAATTAACTAGATAACTTGGCTAAATGAAACAAATGACCCTTTAAACATTATCTTTGAGTAGATATGGTTAAACTAAAGTGACTTAGATCTAACAAACAATACAAATGAAATAAAGATAGTATACTTGAACTAATTCTTGACTTCAATTATGAACAGTTATTGGATATTGAGCTTGGAAGGGATAGTAAGCTCAGACCAACGGATAGGTACACGGTAATTGCTTGTTGTTTGCTAGGGTAGTATTAATAACTAAACTAGGAATTTAAACTCGACTTAATTGAGTGTTGGTTACTGCTTGACTACTTACTCTAAGAGTGGCATACTTGGATTGGGTTGCGAGCCTAATCGCAACGTCGGGATGATGCGGTAGATGTAGGTGCTTAGACCCCCATAAAGTACATGGTAAAAATAGGTGGTTGGTGTCATGTCCTGAGGGGTATCCTAAATGTGGAAGTTCACCGTACACAATATTAAAACTTAGGAATGATTACCTTAGTCATGCAAAGACTTCCATATTATGCACAAGGCGTACTTCGCAATGAAGGAAACATATTAGAGTAGCACAATTTATGACGGTAGCAATTAAATAGCAAAGTAAGAGAACTATATATCATTAAACATAAAAAAGTTGATTACATTTCTTAAGGGCATATCCTTGCTAATATCCTCAAATGTTTATGGTATTATACTCATTCATAATAGTCTCTAGAATAATGATATATCACATATCTAACATAAAGTGCTTCCAAGAGAATCTTCCTTCCATCCTCTCGAGTATTTCCTTCGAAGCTCCAAAGTCCACTGGTGATTTCCTTGGAGTTATGTCTACTGAGTAAATCCTTAACTATTCCTATTTCAATAAAGATTTAAAAGAGTTTAAGCCTATAACATGCATAGTAAGATAATCTCTTAATTCGTACCGTATAGCCATAACTAAATAGGTTTATTAATTTCAAGCATATGTTATGCAATAATCATATGATACAAGCAAGTATGATGGATATCCAAAAACCATACATAGACAGATTTACGCCCTCCATGTCAAGGGCTAGGGAAATTCTATTTGAAGGTCTTTGCAATCTCCACCATTAGTCCCTAAGTACCCGTTCATAGTGATCAATTGGCATGGCTCATCCTTGGGGCCGTGTTCCTCATACAACATAGTTCTCTTAAGAATGAGCTAGGCCACTCTAGTCCTTCTAATTCATCACATAGGAGTAACAGCCTTTGACATGTGACTCATCGGATGTAATGCATGAACATCTCTTTTTCTTAAGCTAAGCCTTCGTAAAGATTCATTAGGAGGCAATCAAACAAATTAACAAACACTAAACAACCGTGTATATAAGTAATTAAAGTACTTAAACAAACAATTCGAGGTCATGATATGCTTAACTTTCATTTTATCACATCAACATAGAATTACATACAAAACCCAAGAATCCTCGTACATATCCATTTTATCATATATTTTTTTTAATCAAACTAGTGCAACTACTTACAAGCACATGCAAGGTAGCGAAATCATAAGGAAAAACTCACTCATCCATAGTATAATCCTTAGCCGAAGTGATCATTAGGATTCGTGGCCTCGAGATCCTCGTTATCTGAACAAGGAAGAACCTAGAATAAGTGTTTTGAATTAACTTCATCTAAAATTTTACTTTTAGGAATTCTATTCTCACTATATTTCTTGGTTATATAGGTTAAACCTTAAAACGGTTATAACTTAGTCATTTTAACTCCGATTTTTACGTATGAGTAGTCGATTTCTACATACTTTGAATACTCTATCTATTTCTAAGGTTTTGAAAAAAATTTAAGGTCATTTAGGTCTTAGAATCTCACTACACAAATTACGTTTAGAATTATGATTAAGCTCATTTTGATACATCTTGCAAATTTTATTCTTTATAGACTTTCTACGGTATGTATAGTTGTCATTCCTATATTTAAACATAATAAGTGACTCAAATAATTCGTAATACATGTATGATTCTAGTGATATTGCTTGAAAATGAAGTTGTCATCAAATAATCTTTATGACTATTTAAAAAATTTAAGTTCATGAAGATTTATACTTTGAAAGATTGTAGCTAAATTTTTATTTCTTAGTACTTAAAAATAAATGATTTAAACAAAATGTCATACTTTATTTTACTCCTTGTAAATTTTGTTTAAATTTTTATTGAAAACTCATTTGTCAAAATATTGATTTTTCATGTGTTTTTCAAGAAAAAATTTCAAGTTATAAAATTTCAACAAGTTGCTACCTATGTCTCGGCATTTAAGAAAATAATAAATTGATTTTTCCTTTCTAAATTTTTCCTTTGTCCTAAGGATTTTCCTAAGTATTGAAAATAAATTTTAGAAAATTTAGGTATAGAATTTGTTTCTTGATTTTTATTACTTATAATCATTAAAGTCATGTTGGTTTGAGAAAGAATAGTTTAAATTTCACATCTCCTCTACCACCTACATGTCTTGGAATTTCAAGGAAAATAGTAGGGATGGTTTTGTTTCAAAAATTTCTTTAGATAAAAGGTTTTCCTATGTCTTGAAAATAAGTTTTTAGAAAATATTTTGCACAACAAAGAATTGTTAACATATAAGGTTTAGGAATTCAATTTAGCATTATAACAACATCACTGTGAGCATCTATGTATATAATATAACGATTATTTCAAAAATGGCACAACAAAATGAACTTGATGTAATAAAAAAGTTAACAAAGGTAGTAAAATACAAAGGTAATAAAATAGAAACATGGGAGTCTTAACTTATAATCAAGGCTTCCCGGGACTCAAATTAATGGAGTCATCGAATAAATTAAATAAAAACAAAGTGAAATGAAATGAAATGAAATAAAGTGGGAGTTTTATATTTTAGTTAAGGCTTCCCGAGACTTGAAATATTCCGTCTTATTCATACTAGATTTTTGAGCTAGTTTAAAACTAGAAGTTGACTAGTCTTATTGTGACTTGAAATGGACAAGTCTAAAGCATATAAATAAATTACTTAAAATAAAGAACATAAATAAACATATTAGATTAGTGAGCCATATGCTCTAAGGATTATAAATATTTACATTACGTATTTATATATAGAAAGTCGAGTTAGTTACAAGAATAGATTGAGCATATCATAAACATAAAATTGTGTGATATGAACTCAATGTGTTGCCTTGCAATTCCATTTCCTATCATCATGCATCATAGGGATTTTATAGAAAACATTTAAAGACATACACATACACATATCACATAATCAAAATATATGGAGAGCGTTTAATGTTTACCTAGATAAAAGAATTTGAGAAAGGCAAGTGAGGAAGGAGGTGGTGTAAATAGGAGAGGAGAGACGAGAGGAAATTTTGAGAGAGTTTTGAAAGGAAGAAGGGTGGTAAAGTGTGGGAAAAATGAAAAATGAAGAGATATGTATAGATGAAAAAGCAAGGGAATTAAAGATGGAAAAATAATTGGAAAAGGAAAAAATAAAATAGAGCAAGAATTTTTTTTTTTTTTTAGGTAGGGGGGTGGGGAAGGGTGGTAGTGGTGGGGGTGGGGTTATGTGGGGGTGGGTGTGCCAGCCATGAAGAGAGAGGGAGAGGAGAAAAATAAATTAATTCAAGAAGAAAAATATTAAGTAAAGTGTAATAAAGTATGGTGATTAATGTATAAGAGTATATTATGTAAGATGCGTGGTGTAAGAGTATAAGAAAAAGATGATTCATGTGAATAATGATGAATAGTAGAAAAGGCAATTTAATTACCGGTAGTGATAATAAAATATGCATATAAAAGATATAACTGACGCGTTTATGAGCCAATAAATTTTTTTCTAATTTATATATATAATTTAATATTATTCTAGTATAAATTGTTCTTCGAAATATTTTTTCCGTGATTTGGGTGATGATGATTGGATACAAAAATCGATAATAGAAAGGTCCTAAACAATTGCAGCTTCAGGGAAACTTATTGCTTTAGGGTTAAAGTCTCATATTTGACTAAAGTTTTGGGTTTTCATAGTTTTCTATCTCATTTAATATTTTAGGATCCTAGAATTATACCTAATCAGGTCTAAGGTTTCTATAGTTCATAATTGACTTGATTTCGGCTTCGATATCAACTCTAAGGTTTTATCTATATTATAGGATTTTATGTTATTATTTATTATCAAATATTATTTAAACAACTGTCTCGATTTTTATGTTAGCAATCATAAACATGAATCGTCTAGCATTAGGTTTTTTTTGAGTCGAAAGATTATAAGATTTTTTTCTGTTTGCAAAGGTACTTGTTTTCTTAAGTTTTAGTATTTAGGGTTTTCTATTCCCATTTTACTCACCAGACATTTAAGGTTATCTGAATTATCTAATATTGTCCAGGGTTTTTAGAATTCAATTTAACTTAGGTGGATTTTAGGCTTTCGTTTTTATATTAGCTCTGGGTTTTGATCTAAGGGCTCTGAACAATCTAGGGTTTGTAGGTAGTCAATAGGGATATTTTGAAACTAGACGATCAATTAGGAGCTAATGCAAAATTTTAATGGAGTTTTATGGGGGTGTGCCTTTGCATAAAATGTTGCAATGGACTTACTTTATTAATGGCTATTTGTGTGGAATTGATCGTAAGAGACTACTTCTTTCTTTTCTTTTCTAGTAATTCTAGGGATTTATTAAAACCCACTCTTCGATGCATGATTTGCCGTGGGAACTATTGAGTCTAATATTTTCCCTTTCTTTAATTGGATCTACATTAAGCCTGACCCGTTTAATACAGATACTCGACATAATTAAAAAAAGTTTTTAAAAATTCTTTAAAAATATTTAATTTTAAAACTTTTGAGCCACCACCAACATAAATTGAAAAAAATAATAAAATTAGGGTTAGCTAGGTAGGGTAACCCTAATTAGCTATTGGTCCATGGGCTTTTAAAAATCATTTTTTAGAAAACATTTAACCAAAAAAATCTAGACTCGGGCTAGCCTATTACATCTAAAAAGGACACCACATTGAGCTTTTAAAATTTTGCGGGCCTTAATTGAAATAACATAAATATATAATAACATTCACAATAATAGTAAAAATAAAGAAGACAATGAAGTGATGAAAATTACCTGAACTCTACTGAGATCCTAACAACTTGCAATGTGTAAAATTAGTAATAATAATAATAATAAAAAAACTAAATAGCTAAAAAGAACACAAAAAAAGTTAGTACAAAGTAATAGAAAATAATAAATAACATTAAATATGCAAAACAATTATATAGCAATGACTTGCCCTGGAAAAGAGCAATAAGGAAATTCTTGATGCATCTTACCTCCAGAAGGTTCGAACCTGTCTTTTAGCTGTTTACCTCACACAACTTTACCATTGAGCCATCATTCAATATATCTTTGTTGTCTAGATCAAAACATGAGCTACGCAACAAAATGGCATAGTTTCTTTTAATTTACTTATGAGACTCAAAGCAATATCAAACCAATTCGTTATTATTATTTTTTATTTGCTTTTTAGATTTTTTTCAATTTTTTGGAGTTTCTTATTAGTATTATTATTATTATTATTTTTAAGGTATTCCAATTTTTGATTTTGTGATTTTTCTTTGTTTTATATATATATATATATATATAGATATATATAACTTAGCAAAAGATGAAAAAAGAGAGACAAAAATGGTGCCTATAGGAACCCTATCATTTTTATTTGGCGGGAGTCATGAGTACTCTCATGCATATTAATATTTTTAAGACACTGAAAATACTTGTTTGCTTGCTTAAAATTTAATTGAATTTAACTTGTGCTTGTTGCATTTGCTTAGGTATGCATGACATGCATGGTGTGCTTGTCTTACTGTTTATTGGGGTTTGCAACTCATTCTTTAATACTTTAGGTTCCATTTGTGGTATGGCGATGATGAGTGCTATGTGGGATGACTTGATTAGATGGTGATAGGTTTTATGAGTTTTTCATGAAAATGCTTTTATTGTAATTATATTTTATAAACTTAGATGATTGTAATCAAATAACTACGAAAGACTTTTGTTTGGTTTGATATGGACCTTTAATTCCAAAAGTTTTGTAATTAAGTTATATTTATTTGATGGGTTCTATGGTCAATATTTATAAACAAATATTTTGCGATACTTATTTTCTAAACATATTAAATTTTATATGTTTTGATAAATCCGAACCATTGAAAAACAAATGGTACTTTGCTGGAATTTCTACAAAAATTAATAATAATTTCTCAAATTAAAACCTAATTAGAAACCCACTCAATAGAGGAATGCCTTGCATATATCGCTCGGAGGTGATATTTATGGCATAACTATCATGCCCTATGCTCTTAGGGCGAGGCTGTTACATTTATACATAGATGGAGTTACCTTTTTCAAGAGTGTACTTCTTTAGGAAGTATTTCTTGGAGTTACATTCTTTTAGACTACCTTCTGGAAGAAGCTACATTTATTAAAAGTTTTCTCTTCTAAATCAAGAAAATTATTATTTATTATTCTCAACTCTTTAAGATTAATAAACAATTAGGAAATTCCTACTAGCTTATTTTAAATTAGACCCATGACCTTTTGGTTCATTCTTTATGTGTGACCTTGTAATTAATTCATTATAGATCCAAAATACTTTTCTAGCCTATGAGACATAAGTGGCCTCTAGCAAGACATTATGTCTACCTCTACCCAAATTATGTGAAGATTGATGATTAGATTTTACTTGATCCATAACTTATATCATATCCTTTGTCATAAGATGTTTAGATTGAACATAAGGCATGGATAGTGTCACCTTTATATTGTTCAATCTTATCATTTCTCGATCTCCAAGTAAACCGATAAAACAAATGATGTTGATCATATTATAAATTCTTTTAAGCATAGCCATGCATTTTTCAATTTCATCTATCGAGTGGACCCAGAGATATCTTTCTTATAATGAGAGGGACAAACTTCATCTTAATCACTCATCTCCCTCTATATGATTCACATTATACCCAATCACATTCTTTATAATTATTTGGTTAAAGATAACGTTTGATTGATTCAATTCATAATGTTCCTCATGTTGGAATCCATGGTAATTTTAGGTCTAAGGATTCAATGATATTGTTAATATGAGAATCACTTATAACATTAATCTATGTAGTGATCTCACAGTGGGTTGGTTTGGTACTCAATTCTCCAACATGTACCTATGAGTTTGATTTGTATCTCCATACAAATAAACATCCTGTGATTATTAAGCAAATCTCATACTAGATTTAATTCATTATTGTTCCTACAATAATGAGCATTTAGGGACATTTAGAATAATTGCATGATTGTCCGTGGACATTATTATAAAGTAAATATATAAACAATATAATAATAAATGCCTCTTAATTAAAAAGTAAGAATGTGCACAATCACTAAAAGTCTAAATATGTAGGAATAGACGTTGTATTCGAGCACATGTTCCACACAATCCACCTTAAGAGCTACGAGCTTTGCAGCATTTCTTTGTTATTATGCCTTTCGAGGAGGAAGTTGCTTAATAATGTCACTATTTTCCTTAAAGGTAAAGATACACATCTGGGCTCATCCTAGCAAATGACTAAAGTATTATCTTTCTCTAGAATACTAAGCAACACGCAAAAATTCAATACATGTGTGGCTATTAGTTTCTTAATGCATAAGTTAAATTTTCAATCACAAATATAGTTCTCAAATTTTTAAGCTTCATTTAGGACATTACTAGCATTGCATCCTAATTCCAATCCAAGGAAAGATGTTTTTTTTTCCACTTTAATTAAAACCTAATGTGTTGGTTGTAATGCTATATATAGTTATAATTGTGTGTATTTATGTTTTGTGTGTTGTGTGGTTTTGTGCATGTAAGTATGGGCATTTATAATGTGGTTATCTATTGTCCCACATCATAAAAATTTTTGCAATGAACCTTTTATATAATCTTCAATTAAAAAAGATGTTTGAATTGGTAAAAGAGACTCAAAATTAAGTGTGGGTACTAACTTAAGTAATTGTATATGTAAGCTAAGTAAAGTCGACACATGCCACTATTATAGCTAAATAGCCTATGTCATTTAACAGAGCTAATAGGATTAGCTATTAGCTATTGTTGCCATCCCCCTCCTCCTCCTCCTCCTCATCATCATTATTATTATTACAATTTTAATAGAATAATACTATTTGAACTTTGATTTTTTTTTAATCTTATATTTAAAATTTAAAATTACTAGATACCATAACTTCAAATTTTCTTGTTAAATTTTTTACCTTGCTTATAATTGTGCTCTTTGTCTAAAGATTAGGTGACACATCATTTGCTTAACAGTATGGAGATAGTAAATTTGATAATTAAAAGCTTATGTGAGAGTGAGATTAAGCGATTTCAAACTTTAAGAGTGAATATTGACAAATGAAAGTTTGGTTGAATATGATATATTATGGCCTCGATTATCATGTGTAAAACTGAAAAAAACATGTGAAATTCATGTAGTAATTATGCAAGTATTTCTTACTTCACTATTATCCTATGTAGATTACTCAAGAACTTGATTAAGGTACAAAGTTTGATTTTCCTTTACATCATTATTAAGATTACATTTGGAAAGATGAAAGGAATTGGTAAGTAAAGGGAAAAAAGAACAAAGAATTAGAACAAAAGACTATGAATGGGTGAAAAGTTATTGTTTTACTTTATTTAAAATACAAAGGAAAGTAAAGTAAGTAGATTGAGTGAAAAGTTTAAGTAAAGTAAGTAGATTGAGTGAAAAGTTAACTTTCTTTAAAAAAAAAATTGAAAATGTCAATTATTAAATAGTGCATTACAAATAAAGATTGATTAAAAAGATAGTATTTATAATAGTTAATTACAAAAACATGACTTATGTTTTGACTAATTTGCAAACACATGACCTGTGTTTTTTTTTCTTTAACAAATTGGTGACCTAAGTTTTAAAGTATCAATATTATTTAATCATTTTTGAATGACACATGTCATTATTTTATTAGTCATAAAAATTAATTTTACATTTTTTCAATTTTCTCATTTAAAAAAATTTAATATTTTATTTATTTAATTTTATTTAGTAATATTTTTTATTAAATTAATTTTTTTAGACCGATAAAAATCTAATATATATCTCTGTAATAGTAATTAATTATAAAGATACTTTTGTATGAAACTAGAGGTCATCTATTTGTCAAAAAAAATAATAAAGATCTAGTACTTATAAATTGACGAAAGCACATGTTATATTATTATAATTAACTCTATTTATAAAGGATAAGTTAATCATTTCAATAACTTTTCCATCCTTTTCTCATTATCGGATATTAAATCTTTAATGTATTTATGAAGATGGCATATTCAATTCCTTACAATTTTTTTTTTTTTTTTTTACTTTTCAATTTATCTTTCTTCCAAATAAAAAGAAAACATATGACATTTCCCCTTCTCTAAATCTTTACTCCATCCTTCCACTGTTCCAACATAGTGTGAATTTTCCTTAGCTTCATTTGATAGCCTTGATGACCCGGATTGAAGCCAATAGGATTACCTATGGCCAACTTATCAACAAAAAGATGATGCTTTTAGTTGTTAGGAATTTCTAAGTCAAGCGTGGTGCGTAATCAATGTGTCATAGTCACCAACCACCCTACAAAATGATTAAGGTAAAGAGGTTATTATGCCAAAAAAAAAAATCGAAGTGCAACAGATAATTCTTTTAGATAATGACATTAATGTACTCATTATCTTTGACCACCTTGCTCACTTTTTAAATATAATATTAGTAGCTCTAGGATGGATAATTAATTGAGATTTATTGACAAGTGTAGATGAGCCATTAGGTTGTTCATTAAATTGAAGTAATAGTAAATAAAAAGAGACCAAAATGTGAAATGCAATTCTTTTATTATAGCTTTGATTCAATTCGCTAAACGTTTTGAAACTATTCAACTTAGATATTCAATCACGTTATCTTTGAGAGAAAAAAAAAAATCTTTGATAGAGTTTTAGACTTATGTATGTAAGTGGATTTGTAGTAATTAGCTAATCATATGCAGCTAATGTGTTAATCAATAAAGAGAAGTTTTAATTTTATTGGCGTGATGAATATTCTAGAAAGAGACCATTGAATAAATAAACTAGTTATCTTGAGGTATGTATGTGATCTTCTTTTTTTAATGTGTTTTCAATAGTATACAATGAAGCATTCACGAGGAATTAAAAAAAGAAGAGAAGCAAATGCATACTAAAATACATCAAAAGTAAGTGAAAACTTATTTTTATTTTATTTTTTTAAATCTATTTTCTCTTACGTTTTAAAGTTGAGACAACCCTGTTCTTAAAGATACAACTTCATATCATCCAAGCGATTATATGGACATCTGGATAAAGCTTGGAAGCTTCTTCTGCTCCATCTCCAATTTCAAAGTTTGTCAGACAACCCTCATAGAAAATATGATAAAAGTGTCCGATTCCCACTGGTTTACATAGTCCGCTCCTACAATATACAGCAACAAATTACTCGATTAAAAAAAAAGGTCTAAATATACGTAGCTTTTACATTTTTCTTTTTTAAATTTCATATACTTGACAAGTTTAGGTGGGAAGAAATTAATAAACAAAATTATAATTTTTAAGGAATATAGAAAAAAAACATCTATCATTTTATTTATATGATTGCAATTTTAATTATCCAAGTAATAAAATAAAAATATATGTAAAAATACCAATATATCTTTTCTTATATTTGTGACTTGACTTGTAGTTTAATATTTTGTAGATAAAATATGAAATATGTGAGAAAGTTAACAACAAAAAGCCATTCCATTGATGGCTAGAAGCATTTGTAATGTTTATATGGTGATAATGAAGATTACATAAAATAATAATTTCATGAGCGAACCCAAAATCTTTATAAGAAGAATTGTTTTTTAATTCCATCATTATCTGTGAGTTTCTAGCTATTTAAGTGATGCTGTCACATCCGACGGATCAAAAATTCATTGCCGAGTCTTCATCAAAGAGAAATTAAGAAAAAGAAAAACGAAATGAAGACTTTGTCACTTTGTCTAAGTAAGGTCTTATATATATGTATGTGTTTGTAGGGTTATCTTGAAGCCTTATGTGATCAGATATTTAATTATATATGCCACGCCCAACCCAATTAATAAACTTGAGAAAATTTAAGGCAAAAAAATTCTATTGGATATTAGGCAATACCAGGCGGAGCAAACTGAAATGCAAGTGTAAATTTAAAGGTAAAAATTAAATGCCTAAACTGATCAATAGGCTTTTGTTTCTTTGGGCATATACCTGTTTGTTTAATCTGTTTTTGGTAGTTTTAACATTTTTTTTATGGTTTTTAAATAAATATTTATCAAGAACCAGACATAGATAAAAACTGATATTTTTACTCATTAATAAATCAAACACATGTGATTAAAAAAAAAATGAAATACAAATAATATATAAATAAAAAACAAACAATTTAAAAAGATGCTCAAAACAATTAACTATAACTTGCCTTGCATTAAGTTTTTTATTAGCCCTACATTGGTGTTACACCATGTGTTACGTGTACATGTATACATAAATATACAGTAGATATATCTATGATTAGTAAATATATTAAAAACTAACCATTTGTTGCCATGTAATTGTGAAATTTTATTATAAATATATACCATAGTGTAATATTAATTGATCTTCTTTCTGCATTGATTGCCCGCTGGCTTGTATGAGGTATATCAACAGTTACATTAAGTAACTTACTATTTAGATAATAAAGGATCAAATATGGAAGCATTTTCCATGGGCACTTCATCAGATAAAACCTATACTTATTCTAAATAAGAAAATTCACTTTTCTTTTCCATTTGATCTAAACATCTAGACATCAGCACGGGCGGTTCCAAACCGCGAACCGCCCCGAACCGTCACCGGCGGTTCCTGACCCGGGAACCTCCCCGTGGGTGATGGTTCCGAACCGTTCAAGGACCCGCCAAAACCGGCGTCCAACGGTTCGGCGTGGTGAAACCGGCGGTTCAACCGGGTCCGGAACCACCATTCTGGACCCGGAACCGGCGGTTCCAACCCAAAAAAAAAAAAAAAAAAAAACCTGAGAATGAACTGGGAAAGGAAAAGGAGGAGCACGTTGTGAATTCATCCATCGATAGAAAAGCAAAATGCTATTATTCAAGATTAAGAAAATAATTTCAATTCTTTTCATATGTATAACAAAAATTGCAAGTTCCAACATTCACATTCTCAATGTTCCCATTCTCTCTCACACTTTTATTTTTTTCCTCTCCTCTCATCAACTCCTGCTCTGAGTTTACTTTTACCCCCTAATTCACATTCCATTATTCTACCGGGAAAAAAAAAAAGAAGAAATACTCATTCCCAATTACTTCATTGATTCCAAGGGTAGGGGGTGCGGGGATAGGGGTCGGGGCTGCATTTGAGGGGGGAAAAGAAAAAAAACAAAAAAAACAAAAACAAATGAAAAAAAAAAAAGAAAAAAAAAACCGGTTCACGTGGAACCGAAACCGGAACCGCCAGAACCAGCGGTTCCTTGAAACCGTGAACCGCCCCGGCTCTGGCGGTTCCGGTTCCGATTTCACGAAATGTGGAACCGTGAACCGGCGGTTCCGGTTTGGGTCCGGAACCGTCCCGAACCGTGCCGATGTCTATAAACATCCCTGTTTTCGAATTTAATATTCTTGCTTGGTATAATCTTTTAGGATTTAAAAGAGTAATAGCATGATTTGAGTAAATTTCTACATCCTTATCTATGTTTATTGCTTCTTCTAATTATATCATATGATCTCCCAATCGTCTTCTTCTTATATTTATCCTGTTTAATATTCGCTACATATATATATATATATATATATATAATTTATGTACTGGCCTGCGCCACCTCAGAAGCTGTATTTAATTCCACTGAAAAAAGGCTAAAATAAATAAATAATTCCACTAAAAGCTATGTAAGAAGTCACACTTAGTTTTATTTATTTTTTACCTTTGAGGGAGGCCAAGAAATCTTCGGCAGAAATGGTCTTCTCCCGCAATTGCTTACCAGATAGCTTCTCCCACATCTGATTAGCTGTCTTTGGTGAGAATGTTTCGGAGGCCTTAAGTACACTGTTTTGTTTAAGGTACGTGGATCATCAATTGTTTTTATCGTGTATGTTGCGACATCATCCTCGTCAAGGAACACCGCTGTATATCATCAAAATTTTATACAAAAGTATAAAAGGGTAATTCTTTTGTGGTACCGCAAAATGAAAATGTGGCCAAGTAGCAGAATGTAGAAAAACCATCATCATGAACAAGATATATAAGGATAAGTACGATGTAATTCCGCATTTTATATATTTTTTATTTCAAATTTTCCATCTCGTAAATTCATAGACATGGCTCTGTCTCCGCAAATTAATTTTGAGTGCAAAGTAGATCAAATTATAAAATTATGAACAAATTTTCATCTATTTTAATCATTTTAGTATCTTTTTTAATATCAATTTCATGCCAAGCCTCCAGTGAAAAAATAAGCAACAAAAGGAAGCAAACAGAGTTACGTTAGGTGCATCGTCCTTACCACGATACGAATAAGCAGCAAACATTTTCCTATAAAATAGACATATTTAACCTAATGAGTCAATGCTTTATCCAAAACTCTTTACCTTTAAAACTTGTGTGAGCTTTTATTTTAAGAGTTCATCACCAGTTTTTATTTTAGACATATAGTTCAAATGAGGAACAAATATACCTATAAATTACCTTTGACATTGCCATCTCCATAGACATTAACCTGGTCTTTAGGTGGGGTTAACCTGCCAAGCTGAGATAGATTGGGTACAAAGTAACCTGCAAAGCAGTTAGCTGAGATGTAAGTGTATGGGATGTTTGCTTCCTAAATTGCTTTTCTCACTCTCATTTTCTCATCGAATGTTGCTCTTCCTGGTTCAATTGCATGGTCCATCCTTGCCGGGTCATCCCAAACTCTGAAGGCAAAAATCGCTGTACAACGAATGCATCGTTTATTAGATTATATCATTCATGCCTGATTTTAGACTAAATACATGTGTCACATAATGATTTTTCTTTTTTTTTTTTTCCCATTAAGATCTTAGACCTTTTGCATTGTCTACGTCAACAACGTCAAAGAATACTTATTTGTCTCTCCTTAGAAGTTCATACTTTAACATAAAAATGAAATCAATATATAAAGAAATTGCAAATAATTTAAGTTTAAAACTTTTTTTACTTTAATTGGTGTGCACCTATCTTCCTTATTTTCTAGAAGTTTCACTGTTCTGATTACAAACTTTTTATTCATACCTGATGTCAATGAGACATTATTTTGTCTAACTCACACGCACATGTAGCGGGAAAAAAGAGAGAGAGAGAGAGAGAGAGAGAGGAAGAGCTTCAATATTTGTTTGGAAATTCTTAGGTCAAGTTGCTCATTTTTTATGTACGGCGACTTGTGTATAAGTCGTTATATTTCAAGTAGTGTATTTTGTTTTAGGTGCAGTGTATTTTTGTCCCAGTTGCAAAATATTTCAGGTCAATATATCTTGTCTCAGATCAGTATATTTGTTCCAGATACAAAATATACTAAGTGTGTGCTAGGTCAGTATATTTTGTTCCACGTGCGACTTAACCTAAGTGCATCCCTGTAATCACATAAACGGTACATATATTTCATGTTACAGGATTTGGCCTTTTTATAGGCATTACAATATAAATTTTAGAAAAAACTCATTTGTGAAAGTACGTAAAAAGGATTGTAAATTGTCTGTCAATTTCTATGTGTGGCTTAGAATTAATATTGCCAACAATAGAATTTTGGTTTTCATCTTTTGCAAATATAGCTTTGTACATCTTCATTTAAATTCTTTAATCAACATTGCCTTCCTTAAATCAAGCTTGTAACATTCTAAGCATTTTCTTCAACTTATAAAATAATTCTTTTTTCAAAGCTTTGTAAAAATATATGCAATTTGATCTTTAGTGTGGCAATAATTAATGTCCACTTCCTTCTCAGAAACCAACTCTCATCTTATGAAACTAGATATAAATATGCTTAGACCGTCATGAAAAACTGGATTTTTGCATAGAGCAATAGCAGACTTATTATCACAAAATATTTCTGTGGGAGTTTCCTGCTTCTGATGCATCACTTCTAGTATTCTTCTTAGCCACACCGCTTGAGTTGCACAACTAGCTGCTGCTATATATTCTGTTTGGGCTATAGAGAGTGTGGCAACTGATTGCTTCTTTGATGACCGTGATACTGCACTACTCCCTAAATGAAATGCGTATCCTGTTGTACTTTTTCTTGTTTCTATATCTCCTGCCCAATCACTATCTATATAGCCAGCAAGTTTCACATCATTATCATTGGCATAAAAAATTCCTCTGTCAAAGTACCTTTGATATATCTGAGAATTCTTTTAACTCCTTGCAGATGATAAATATGTGGCTCTTCCATAAATCTGCTAAGCAATTCAACTCCAAAAACAATGTCTGATCATGTTGCAGTCAAATATCTCAAGCTTCCAATCAAACTTTTGTAGTGAATTGAATCTATCTTTTTGCCACTATTTTCTCTTGTCAGCTTAACTTTTCTCCGATTGGAGTGGAGACTCGCTTTGAATTCTCCATCTTAAATTTCTTCAAAATATCACTGCATATTTCTTCTCAGAAATGAAAATGCCACTATTTTATTGAACAACCTCAATGCCAAGAAAATGAGACATTAGGCCTAGATCTGTCATTTCAAAGCTTATCATAGCTTCCTGATTTCTTCAATCATCCTTAAATTGTTGCCAGTAAAAATTAGATCATCAACATAAAGACACATAATAAGAATATCTCCTGGCTCAACAAATTTAGTATAAAAGTATGCTTAAACGGGCATCTTTGAAAATCATGCTGCACAAAATATGAATCAATCTTCTTGTACCATGCTCTTGGTGCCTGCTTCAAACCATATAGAGCTTTCTTCTGTATGTAAACTTTATCTTCTTTTCCTTCAATCACATAACTTGCAGGCTGCTCAACCACACTTCTTCTTCTAATGTTCCATTTAGAAAAGCAGATTTAATATCCATTTGATATATTTTCCAAGTATTTTTAGCTGAAAGAGAAATAATCATTCATATTGTATCTAGCCTTGCAACTGGAGCAAATACCTCAAAATAATCAATAGTGGGCTTTTGCTTATAGCCTTTAGCCACCAATCTTGCTTTAAATCGGTCTATCTCTCCATTAGGCTTGTATTTTGTTTTATAGACTCACTTCACTCCAATTGGCCTTTTATCTATTGGCAAATCTGTTAGCTCCCATGTTTTTTTCTTCTCAATGGCATAAATCTCTTCATCCATGGCCTTCCTTGAATTTGGGTCTCCTAAAACTTCTTTAAGTGTCACTGGTTCAAAATCAGTAAACAAAGCAAAATTTATAATTTCTTCATCAGAAGGATCATTATCACCACTAACAACATAATCCTCCAATTTGGCTGGTAATCGGCATTGTCTCTGTGGTCTGTTAGATAATTTTGACACATCTTGAGTTGAACCATGTTGCCCTTCATCTTCTTCATTATCATAAGGAATTACTACTGCTTCCTTCTGGGATTTTGAAGACAATCCCATATTCCTTCTTCATCGAATTTCACGTCTCTACTGATGATCACCTTTTTTGTCTCTGGATTGTATAACTTGTATGCCTTTGAGTTTGAGCTATAGCAAATGAAAATGCATTTTTCTCCTTTATCATCCAATTTCTTCCTAAGCTGATTTGGAATATGGGCATATGTAATACACATAATAACTCTGAGATGCCGAATTGAAGGCTTCCTTCCACTCCAAGCTTCTTCAGGTGTCTTGCCACGAATACTCTTAGTTGGGCATCTATTCAAAATCTAAACAGTAGTGGCAACTGCTTATGCCCAGAATTCTCCAGGCAATTGTTTAGCCTTCAGCATGCATCTTGCCATGTCCATGATTATTTTGTTCTTCCTTTCCGCAACTCCATTCTTTCGAGGTGTTTATCTGGTTGTTAGTTGGTGTTGGATTCCACGTGATCAAAGAAATCTACATATATAATAAATTCTTGGCCTCAATATGTTCTTAGTGCTTTGATTTTGCACCCACTTTGTTTTTCCACTAATTCCTTGAATGATGTAAAGGCATTGCAAGCTACCGACTTCTACTTAAAAAAATATACCCATGTCTTTCTATTGAAATCATCAATAAAAGTAATAAAATACCTACTACCACTATGTGTTGGCACCTCAACCATACATAAGTCTGAATGGACAATCTCCAGCAACTTTCTCGCCCTCCAAGACTTTCTAGTTGGGAATGAGTCTTTGTGCTTCTTGCCCAGTTGAAAAGTCTCACATATACCATCAGGAATATTCACAATAGGTAACTAGAAACATATTCTTTTTGTGATAGATAATTCAACCCAGAAAAATGAAAATGTCCAAAACGCATATGCTACAGCCAATCATCATTTGAAATAATAAAACTTAAATAAGAAAATTTTCCTTGCTGAATTTTCAAAGGGAATAGGTGATTCGGTGTCATTAGTATTTTAGCTACAAACCTTCCATGCTTGTCAATCGATGTGCAGTAACCTTGATAAATTTGCATGTTGTATCCTTTATTCGACAATTATCCCATACTCAATAGATTGTGATGAAGGCTAGTAACATAAAAAACATCAAAGATAAAGTTATGAGATTCATCCCTCAATCTAATAGCAAATGTCACTTTTCATTAAATATATATGGATGGCATTTAAATGTGTCTTGAAATTTAGTATCATTGGAAATTGATGAATGGACACATGGCTAAGTCATGTAATATTTGAAGAGTCATTTTGGTAATTGGACCTGGAGCCCAATTTAATACAAGAATTGTCTTTTGGGCTAGTGATAGGGCTCAAAAGATTAGTTAAATAACGAATGTTGTAGGAAGATTTGACTTAATTGGCTTGAATAGGGATCACTCGATTGGTTTATTCTACTCCCAACCTTATTTGGTTATCTCGTGCATGAAAAATGGACTTTAAATTATCTTTTTAGGCTAATTTGGACTTTATTAAGCTAAAATTGGGCTTATATAAAAAAAATTTCTATTTCTATTTTATATTAAAGATGGCCTATTTTAATAAGAAAATGAGCTTCTTTCATATTATAAAAGCCCTCATTCTATTCCAAGCTCATATCCACAGCTTATGCCCACATTTATAAAAGAATGGATGGATTTTGGCTATTGGATTCATGGAAGAGATCCAATGGTTGCAAGCAGTACTTTATCTTAACTATTCATCCAAGGGTCATTCAACGCTACCATCAGCTTCTAACATCTATAAATAAGAGACTTCTACTCTCATTTGTGGTCAATTCGATGTATTACTAAGATCGGAAGTAACGCGAAAACTCTATCAAAATAACTACAGAAAGAATCTAAGCAACTACTTCACAAAGAATGAGTCAAGAATGATTAAATTTATCTGATTTGATCTTCATCACAATCGTGTGCTAAAAAAATCGGTTTGCTTATTCTTCCTCTCACGCCTCTTTGTGATATCTGTACATATGTCATCAGTTTAGGAATTCTCTTAGGTTAACACCACACTTATTGCACGTGATTGGCCATTTGTAGTAATCTCACCATGCAGTATTTTAGAAGGATATGTTATCTAAAATATTAAACATAAAAGATGGAACGATTATTAAAAAATTAACTTCTTTGTTTGTTGTCATAGAGATATTATTTTATGCATCAGGTCTTTGAATTCAAGTACCCATGTGATTTCTCATATTTTTAGTTTTTTGTGGAAGATATAGACACTTCATCTTCATGTCTTTCAATTTAAAGGGTTCTTTTATTGGCTTTTTCAATTCAAATACCATGTGATTTCTCATATTTTTAGTTTTTGATGGAAGATATTGACACTTCGTTTTCATGTGTTTCAATTTAAAGGGTTCTTTTTATTGGCTCTTGCGAATTACCTCATGACCTCATGTCCAAATTTTTAATTTTCATGAGCCAAGAAAGAATTGATGCTTAAGATAGTTTAGCAACAACAATAACAATGTGAAATTACAAGGTCAATTTCACAAATTAAGAGGAAATTAAAAAGAAAATGTTTGTGGACTTTCACGAAAGATAATACAATTTTCCACAGAGATGAAGAATGTTCCCGATTATTTATTTGGACCAGGAACAAAAAATCAAAGGAATGAATTAAGTGTAACCATCATTTTCGAGAAAGGATGTAAGCATAGGAAGAGAGAAATATATACACGAGTTATCTTCCTACTCAAATAATCATGTTTGCAATTAGTCTTAACACGTGATCGCAACACTCGAAGGAGAAATTACAGAAATTTTAAGTGAATGTAGATGAGAGTATCCGAATAATCAATAAATCTACAGATATGATTTTTTTTTTTCTTTTTTGGCCATCTGTAGATATGATTTAATTTATCACGTTATAAATATAAATAAAAGAATCCTGCTTTACACACGGACTCGTGTATATAGCCATTCATATAAGAATCCTGTGATATCTTAAGAATCTTTTCTTCTTATGAATCTTACTAATTTCTTCATAAAACCCTTAACGTTGTGAAGAAAACTTATTTTTTGAGGTCTTTATAATATTTACATTCGATGTTATTGAGTTGGGTTTTCAAATAAATGATCCCATTTTTTTAAGGTTTTTTAAGATATAGAGAAGTTTTTTAACTTTTAAAGGGAGTTTTTTTGGTAATATTTTATTATTTTATAAAGATAAATGTAATACGTAAATTAAATATGATTCACAAAAAATAGAATGTAATATATGTCTATCATTGCTAAAAATAATTATTAATAGATAAATTAAATAAAATTACTTAATATATTATTATTACTAAATCACATCGATATAATAAAATAAAAAAATTTATACATAAATCACATAAATAAATTAAGATATCAAGTTTGATTGCCATACAAATATGACATTTGAGGGAAGCAATACATGTTTATCGTATATCCTGATTTTTTTTCGCCGATACGCGTCAGCGCCTGCTTTACTCTTTCTAAAAGTATGATTTGACTTCAATCCTGTCATTTGGCTGTGTTTTCATTTTGCTGGAGCCACTGCCCGTACTTTTGCTATTGAATTGTCTTAAACAAATTTGACTTCCCCGGGACGGGCCCTTTTCATTTTGCTCCGAGCCAATATCACGACAATAGGTCGCGACATGCCGATGACACATAAATATTTCTCTAACCCGTTAAAAAAACATGATTTTATTATTATATTTTGATAATTAATTTTATTTTAATTTTATTTAAATAATTAATTTTAATTAGGATCTTAAATAAGAAATTATTTCCACAAAAATACAAAAAAAAGGTGTAACAACTCATTAAAAAAATTTATGGATAAAATAACGAAATCTTTTAAGAAGATAATTCCTTAAGGTTTGATATAATACCTAAAAGATTTGTGAATGAATTATCGAATGTAGATACTTAGCAGAGGAATCAAAATGTTAGTACCCTTCTATATCTACGAGGACTTCAAAAATAAAGTTTTTAATCTAAGAACTCGTACCAAGAATCATGGATATGAATGCTCTACCAAGCATGCAACTTTCAAAACACTAAATATTAATCACAAATGGACAATTCATGCATTTGTAGACTTTTTTCTATTAAAAATTAAATCAAAGGAGATTAATGTTGGGGTATAAATTCAAATAAATGATTAACATTTTAATTAATTTATAAAATATTAACATTATATAAAGTGATATAAATAAAGAATTAACTCTTTAAGTAATCCAAAAAAAATGATCAACATTATTTTTTTATTATTACAAATGGATGCTGGCGTGCAATGATATTATATATATATATATATATATATATAATTAGTAGAATCGATAGATTGGTGTGAAATTATAAACTTATAAAATTTTTCATTTAAATTTAATTTTCGCTAAGAGACTTCTTTGATATGATTTTTTGTATGTTTTAATTAAGAAAAACTTTATAAAATCATAAATTCATATAATAGTATAATTTGAATTGCAATTTGAACAACTATATCTACATATAAAACAAATTTAAAAACTAACAGAATAATGATATCTAGTTTTCCATCACTTCATATAACATTGATAAGTTATTTTAACCACTTAAAATATTAATATCTTACTTAAATTTACCCTTAAATATTTCATAAATTTTAATTTTTTTTCATCTAAAGAAATAAAAAAAAGTGGTTTGAATTCAACATACCTATTAGGACATGTTCAATGAAGGTTCTTCACACAATTGCTCTTAAAAAATTGTTTTATTTTTTTAAAATTTTATATAAATGTCATGATAAATTAATAGAAAAATAAATAGATAATGTTAAGGTTTTAATTGGCAAATAGGGATGTTAAAGTTAAAAAAAAAAAAAACCCTAGATAAAATAAACAGTTTTTAAAAAGAAGAGGTCCTCCATATGTGCATGAACAAAATACCATAAGTGTTGTAAATTAAGATCGACCAGTTTGATGATTCAATTTAATTGAATCGAATTTGATATTTAAAACAATTCAATTTAACCAAAGTTTAACACCGATCAAGTCCCATTTCATCCATTAACTTTTAACCTTATATCATCTTTTGTTCAAGCCCCTGTTTCAGGTCTATTATAATAATAACTAAACAATAAATCAAAAGAAGGTGTCTAAAAAGTATGCAGGTAATTTCTCACCACATGTATCATCGTTTCAATTTATTTATGTCAGTTGGCAAAAGCTTCATTGACACTTTGGGATTCATAAATAGTGGTAATTTCTCACCACATGGCATGTCTTTTAATGCGCTCATAACAAGTATTCAATTATCCTGTTTATCAAATGAAATTACATAATCCATTATATGTTTTACCTTTTTTTATTCGAGATAAAGTATATCTTTGCTTAGTTAGGATTCATCCTTAGATAGAATTTTGTTACGATTGGTTAGTTTGTTATATGAGATATATCTTCATCTGGTTAGTTTGTTATATGAGATATATCTTCAGCTATATGAGATATATCTTCAGCTGTATTTGAATATCTAGATTTGTATATATAGCCCTAACGGTGATCAATGAAAATCAGATCAGTTATAAGTTTCAGCTCAAATTTATCATGGTATCAGAGCCATCAGATCTCTGATTGGCTTAAAAAAAAAAAAGAAAAAGAAAAAGAGAAAACGTGAGAGAGAAATACATCAATGGCAGGTGAAAGCAAGAAATCCGTATACACCTTGTCATCAAATGATAATCCTGGAAATATAATAACCCAGGTGCAATTGAAGGAAGATAACTATGATGAATGGGCTCGTTCAATACGAACTGCATTGCGAGCAAAGAAAAAATTTGGTTTTATTGATGGAACCGTGACCGAACCTGATGAAGATGACGAAAACTTGGAAGATTGGTGGACTGTGAATTCCATGATTGTATCATGGATAATGAACACAATCAGTCCAACAGTGAGATCTACTCTGACTCACCTGGAGATTGCAAAAGATCTGTGGGATGATATTAAAGACTGTTTTTTGGTGACTGATGGTGCAAGAATACAGCAGCTGAAAGCAGAACTTGCTAATTGCAAACAGCAAGGATCATCACTCGTGAATTATTATGCCAAATTGAAGCAATTATGGGAAGAGCTGGCTAATTATGACGTGATTTCTGCATGCAAGTGTGGGGGTTGTAAGTGCAACATTGCAGCTGAATTAACTAAGAAACGAGAAGAAGAAAAACTCCATCAATTCCTGATGGGGTTGGATGATGTATATGGAACAATCCTTTCTAATATTCTGAGTTCTACTCCATTGCCTGGTGTGAGTAAAGCTTACTCTTTGATGTGTCAAGAGGAAAGAGTTCGAAATGTCTCAAAAGACAAGGAGATCAAAAGCGAGACAGTCAGCTTTATGGTCCAAACTAAAGATAAAAGTGTTGTTTGCACACATTGCAATCGAGAAGGGCATGATGCTGAGGGTTGTTTTCAATTGATTGGGTACCCAGATTGGTGGGGTGATCGACCGAAAACACTGGTCGAGGTCGAGGCAGACAAAATGGAGGAAGAGGTCGTGGCAAGTTTGCAGGAAGAGGAAGAGCTGGAGCGAGAGTTAATGCTGCACATGCTATTGGGCAATCTGTTGAAGAAACAAAGAATCCTGCAACTCCTGGAGATTTGACAAGTGAACAATGGGCAGCCGTTCTCAGTTTGCTGAACTCATGCAAACCAGGGACTAATGAGAAGATGACTGGTAAGAAAAATCTTACTTGGATAATTGACTCCGGGGCTACTCAACATATGACAGGAAAGTCAGGCAATCTAACTAGCTTAAAGAGGATATTAGGTTGCCCTATTGGTTTACCTAATGGGAATCAAGTGCTAGCATCGCAAGAGGGAACACTTTGCATGGGAAAACACATACAATTAGAAAATGTTCTTTATGCTCCAGGACTACATTGCAATTTAATTTCTGTGTCACAGTTAGTTGATGACTTAAAATGCGATGTGTTATTCACTAATGAGCTTTGTTTAATACAGGACTGCACTTCGAGGACGGTGATTGGAGCGGGTGAACGATGCAAGGGGCTTTATTACTTAAGAAGGAGTTACCAGTCTCAACATCAAGCTCGTGATGAATTCATATGACCTGTGGCATAGAAGTGGGACATCCATCTCAAAGATAGTAGGATTAATTCCTGGCATTAAGAATAACTTAGGTTCGAATAAAAATTGTGATACTTGTTTTCAAAGCTAAACAAAACTAGAGAAGTATTTTGTTCTAGTGGAATAAAGCTAGTGAAATATTTGGACTTGTTCACTGTGATTTGTGGGGACCTTATAGAGTTTCAAGTTTTTGTAATGCATCCTATTTCCTTACGATTGTTGATGATTTTTCCATATATGTGTGGATATACTTGATGATAGATAAAATGAAGTAGGACGTATCTTGCAAAATTATATTGCCATGGTTCATAGACAATTTGACAAGCATGTTAAAATAGTTAGAAGTGTTAATGGAACTGAGTTCATAAGTTTGAAAAATTATTTCTCTACCAATGGAATCATTCATCAAACTTCATGTGTGGGAACTCCACAACAGAACGGACGAGTGGAAAGGAAACATCGTCATATACTCAATGTGGCAAGAGCTTTGATGTTTCAAGCAAACTTACCAATTGAGTTTTGGGGTGAATGTGTGCTGACTGCTGGATACTTGATCAACCGAACTCCCTCTCAACTTCTAGGAGGAAAAACGCCTTATGAAGCATTGTATGGTAAGCCTCCTAATTATAACTACATTCGTACTTTCGGGTGTTTGTGTTATGCAAAGAACTTGAACAGGAACAAAGATAAATTTGCTAGTAGAAGTACAAGGTGTATTTTTGTGGGATATCCATTTGGTCAGAAGGGATGGCGATTGTATGATTTAGAAACACGGAAATTTCTTGTATCACGTGATGTTGTGTTCTGTGAAGAAGAATTTCCATATGCAGTTGATCATGGTGGAAGAATTTCTAGCTCATCTGAGGAATTCCAAGTAAATGAATGTTTTGAAGAGGAGGTGGAAGGAGATGGAATAGGACAAAATGATCTTGGTGCTTCAGAAGACGATCACCTGGAATGTGCTGATGATGAAGGTACTGAATTAAGGGAGGGAATTATAGACATAGAGCCTCGGTTAGAACGTGTAGTTGAAGTAGAAGGCGAGAAAGAACTTAGGCGTAGTCTTCGATCTAAGCAATAATCTATACGGCTGAAGGATTTTGTAACTTATTCAGCACAATGCGAAGACATTAGCCCCTCTGCAAGTTCATCCAAACCCGCATTGTCTTCAGGTATGTCCTACAACTTGGCTAAATTTGTGAATTACACTAATTTTTCACCCAAGCATCAGGCTTTCTTAGCAGCCATAATAGCCAATGTGGAGCCCAAATTTTACCATCAAGCAGTGAAGGATGCTCGATGGAGAGAAGCTATGAGACACGAAATTGCTGCCCTTGAAGAAAATGGAACTTGGACACTTGTTGATCTGCCACAAGGAAAGAAAGCGATATGAAGCAAATGGGTATACAAGATTAAGTATAACTCAGACGGCACTGTTGAGCGATATAAGGCACGATTAGTGATTCTTGGCAACAATCAAGTAGAAAGGATCGACTACAACGAAACGTTTGCACCAGTGGCAAAGATGGTTACAGTGCGTACGTTCCTTTCGGTGGCAACAACTAGAGGATGCGAACTTCATCAAATGGATGTTCATAACGCCTTTCTTCATGGAGATTTGGCAGAGGAGGTTTATATGAAGTTGCCCCCGGCTTTCACAATCAGTATCCTGGAAAAGTGTGTCGCTTGCGCAAGTTCTTTATGGATTGAGACAAGCACCTCGTTGTTGGTTTGCCAAACTTGCTGAAGCACTGAAACGGTATGGATTTGTACAATCACATTCTGATTATTCCTTGTTTACCTTGATTCGAAATGATACGCAATTGGTTGTACTGGTATATGTCGATGATCTTATCATTGCTGGAATAAGAGAGAATTAATTGGTGCATTTAAATCATATTTGAGTCAATGTTTTCGCATGAAGGATTTGGGTACTTTGAAATATTTTTTGGGTGTTGAAGTAGCCAAAAATGATGAAGGGATCTTCCTATGCTAACGAAAATATGCATTGGACATAATTAATGAAACAGGTTTGTTGGGGACACAGCCATCGAATTTTCCCATGGAGCAGAACCATCATCTTGCACTTGCTAAAGGAGAGTTAATGGCAGATCCTGAACAATATCGAAGACTAGTGGGCCGTTTAATTTATTTGAGTTTGACTCGTCCTGAGTTGTCATATGCTGTTCACATTCTAGCACAGTTTATGCAACATCCCCAGAAGGAACATTGGGAAGCAGCTTTACGTGTTGTACGCTACTTGAAAGGTAGCCTTGGGCAAGGAATTCTTCTCCGAGCTAATTGCACTTTACAGCTCATCGCTTACCGTGATTCCAATTGGGGTGGTTGTCCACTAACTCGACGATCACTCACAGGGTATTTTATATTTCTTGGCGGATCACCCATTTCTTGGAAGACGAAGAAACAACACACAGTATTTCGTTCTTCGGCAGAGGCAGAATATCGATCTATTTGCTGCCGCGATTTCTAAACTCAAATGGCTTAAGGGACTATTATTGTCCTTGGGAGTAAATCATTCTAGTTCAGCAAAAGTGTTTTGTGACAGTCAAGCAGCAATGCATATCGCTGCCAATCCTGTCTTTCACGAACGCACAAAACATATAGAAGTGGACTGTCATTTCGTGCGTGATGAGATACAGAAGGGCGTCATTGATACATTGTATGTTCGTAGTGGTGAGCAATTGGCAGACATTTTTACCAAGGCTTTAGGCCGAGAACAGTTTGCATTTCTTCTTCGCAAGTTGGGTGTTCGTAATCCTCATGCACCAACTTGAGGGAAGGTATTCGAGATAAAGTATATCTTTGCTTAGTTAGGATTCATCCTTAGATAGAATTTTGTTACGATTGATTAGTTTGTTATATGAGATATATCTTCATCTGGTTAGTTTGTTATATGAGATATATCTTCAGCTGTATTTGAATATCTAGATTTGTATATATAGCCCTAAAGGATGATCAATGAAAATCAGATCAGTTATAAGTTTCAGCTCATATTTATCATTTTTAATATAAAAAGTAAGAAGCTGTGATCGATCTAGCACGTGAATTATTATCCATGCAAATCAATTCACGACGTATATATTTGCCTAATATATATTTATAGTAACACGTAAGCGGTAATACCTTGACATTTCCAGCTCGTTTTATGGCATCCACTAAGTGGAGCTGCATCAATAGGTTATGGCTTCCCAAGTGGACACCGGAAATGGTGCATATGACAACATCCACTAGTTTCATGGCGTTGACAAGGCTGTTCATGTCCGAAAAAGGTGCCTTCTACTAGATGAGCTCCTTGTTTCTTGAAGGATAATAGTATCTCAAGCTTGTCGATATCAAGACCTATCTCTGCCCTCTGGAGGATGAAGGTGGGGTGGCCCTGCTCTAGGCTGGCCTTCACGATCCGTCGCCCGATGTAGCCGGTGCCACCTACTACCAAAACCCTGCTTTTCCCCATTTTTCTTCGTTTCGATTTCGTGTGTTTGATGCAATTAGTTTTTGCTGCTTTATCAAAATAGTCGATGGGAGCGGGGATGGCAGTAGCGATGGTTAGTCATATGTAAGCGTGAACCTTTTTTTAATATTTTTTCTATATCTTATAATAGCAAATAATATATCCGCCTCACTTAAAAAATATGAATAAGTGTTATAAACCTTTTTTTTTATATATATATTAGGCCAAACTTATTTTATTATTTAATATTTTTAAAAGACATCAAAATTGTCTTATCTCATTCGGTTCTATAGATAATTGTTATCGTGTAAATATAAGTCTTGAAAAAATTGAATTAAGGTGCGATTACTAACTTTTTGTCAATGATATCATTTTATTAACTGTTTTATAAATAGGAAAAGTAGATGGAAAGGGCAAAAAAAAAAAAAAAAAAAACAACGACAACAGCGGGTTTCTAATAACATTATTAAAAATAAATAAATAAATAAAAAGAAATGAAGAAGAACAACTTACCAGATTCGATAATGAATATATAATTTTTTATCCTCAGCAAATTTAGGCAGGAAGTTGAGTGCGCATATATTTAATTGATATTGTTGTTAACGAGCCTTTTTTTTTTTATTATTATTTATTAATCTGTGTTGGCATCAGGTGGATAAACAGGGCCGCAACTCGCAAGTGACCAGCAATGATTTTCTTAGTATTCAGAAGAATAATGATTTTGTTTTCAACTATTTAACCATGAGATCTAGTGTTGAATGTGTCGAAATTAGGGCTGGGCAAAAAAATCGACCGAATTGTGAATCGAGCCGAAAATTTGGTTTTTTCAGTTCGGTTCGATTCACGGTTTGGTTCGAAGATAGAGATTCGGTTTGCGATTTCGAACCGAACCGAACCGTCTTACTAATTAAAAAAAAAAAAAAAATTCTGCTCAATGCCTAAAGTAAAGGCAATCGGCCCAGCCCCAAAATGAATTAGGTTTGCCATTTACGTTTGTTTGTGTTTGTCTTCCTCAGTCTGTCAGTCCTCACTTGCCCCTCGGTCACTCCTGTAGTCCTGCTCACTGCTCAGTGCTCACTCACTCTCAGTCCTCACGCGGCGCCTCACGATCGCCGATCACAGCTTACCATCTCACACACTCACACAACGTCAGTCCGTTAGCCACACACACAGCCACACCACACGCAGTCGGCGCTCGACAGTCACGCACACTTGCACAGTTTCAGACTTCGTCTTCCAGTTCTTACTTCCGACTTCGTAGTCCGCAGATTTCGCCGGTGAGTTTTTCTTGCTTTAGAACCTCAGCTCTGTTTGGTTACAGTTTCTCTAGATTTTGAATGTGGTCATGCTAATTGCTAGCGAACTGGGTTTGTTGAGTCCACTATGGTCCTAGGAATAAGAATGCACACACAATCATAGTTCGTAAGGTATGGTCCAACATTGGTGTTTAGAATGAGTCCACTATTCAATAACCCATTGACGACACATTTGCATTTTTGGGTTTTTTCAGGTTGCTTTTCTTTTGCTGAAAAGAAAATCTGGTCAACATTCTCTTAGGTCCTCAGTTAAGCGAGTTGTTAAAGTGGCCTAGGCCATTGCCATTGGAGGATGAAAGGGTTCGTCTGCTTCACGAGGTAAGCTAGGTCTGAAACAAAGCAAAAGAGATCGCATTAAGGAGTTTTTAGTTACTAGTCTTTATTTTTGTATATATTATGTTTACCTTATACATAATTGTAGTACTGCTTTAGAATTGCCATAGCTTATCACAATATCATCATTTAGGTTGGGTACGAACTTGAGAGAAGCTTTGATGGTAAAGCCTCAAATCTAGTGGAAGCCAGTGGAAAGTCTGCAACAAAGCTTGTGGCTCTTATAGCATGGTATTTTCCTGGTAATTGTTCATATGTGATACAGAGATCTAATTGAGTATTCTTTGTGCAGATTAGAAAGCCTATTGGTAAGAAATGAAGTGGTTTAAATTAATGAAACTATTTTCTTCAATTCGAAATCTGACTTTTATATTATGATAAAGGATTTGGGAGTAAATAATTGATTGTTATCGTGAATTGGTTAGGTCCTTCCTCGATATGTTTCTTATTAAATCAAAATTCTTGGAATTTTTTTATGTGTTATGCTCCTGATTCAAAGAAAGGTATTGTTTTTCAATAGCTTTGCAGTTGAATCTCCGGATCTGTAAGTTGAGTATGACCTCGTGAAAAAAATGTGGTTATCTGTCGTTCGTTCTAGGAATAATATCTAATTCTGTTCGGCTATTTAAGAGCAACTATGCTTATCTAAACTAGCCAGCAATTGGTTCTTCGGGTAATCCTAGAAGGCGTGCCTCAAGCTATACTCCAAACTGTTTCTCTTACAGGCCAACTCTACTGTTTCCAACTTCTCTTGGAGCGTTTTAGGCTTTCATCTATTATCTTAAGTTGTTGATTTTATCTATAGGCCTTCATTGGAGGGGTGATATTTTTAAAATGGTGTGTTCTTTATGTATTTATTTGTCTGAAAAATTGATATCTCTTGAATGTCTTCATACATAAAATCATTCGACTGGGTTGTTCAGGGGTTTGAAGGTTGCCTTCAAAGACAAATTGTTTATTGCATAGGAATAGGGTGTTCATGATTTGATTGGATAGGATGACGTGTATGGTTCTATTGAGTGAGATTGCTTGCATTACTACTTGATATTTCTTGTATGAAAGCACCACATGGAAAGAAACATGTTACATACTCTTGTTAATTATAATTCTGCGATATCACCGTGAAGTTCATCGCCACGTGTTGTATTGCCAATTTCACTATCTCCATGTGCACTAGACAGTGGCAGCTTCATCACAGGCGATTCAGGAGAGCATATGTTTATGGGGCTTTTATATTCTGTTAAATATAACACCTTACTTGGACTTTTAATAATTAAGGCTCTCTTTTAATTTGTTTCTTTTCAATTTTAGGGCAAACCAGTCGCCACCAGCCCCCCACCCCCACATCCCCTCCTTTTTTTTCCCTCCCCAAATAAGGCACAATCAAACTTAATTACTCAAATCCACGCTAATTTAAGTAATGGCATAAAATTTGCAGTAGAGAAATGTGAATTATTTACTTCCTACGTTTTGCATGTAAAACATGTGGAAGTTGGTGGAAACGGTATGCATGTGAAACTGCTGCACATATTTCTTTATATCTCGCATGTCTTAATTACAAATACAATTGCTAATGTATCACTGAAAATATCATGTTTGGTCTGCCAATGACAAGTAACTCTAATCGCTTAATCAAGACTTTTATCTTCTTCTAATTTAGTTTAGATAAATTTTTTGTACTTGTGAATATTGTCAGCATGCATGGATTTGGATATTCTCTCTTTCTGCTTTAATGTTTCCATTTGTTTGATTCAGGGACGGGAGAATTTGTCACTTGCTCTCCAGAGGAAAATTCAAATCTATTTTTTGCCGTACTAGGAGGTGTTGGACAATTTGGAATCATCACAAGAGCAAGAATTGTCCTTAATCAAGCACCAAAGAGGGTAATATCGATAAGATCTATGCAATAATATATATAATTAGTACATAATAAACTAGGTTTTATCTTTTCCCATCCAAAATTATAAGGAAGCATATTATAGAGGATTTGGGCTTCTCCAGTTATTTTTCTTAAATTCCTTATTTTACAAATTAATAGTTAAAATTTTCCATTTTTAAAAATATTTTATAATATCATCCTGATGTATTTTTTTCCAACCATTGATTATACATAACAATTTTTTAAGAAGATAATCTTTTTGTTTTACTTTTCAGATGTCTTCGTTTGATGCACAGAGTATGAGCAAACCAGTAAATGTTGATGCTTCGAAGAGCAATCCGATGGATGTGGATGCATCTGAGGAAAAAGTGAATAGAGATGAAAATGTTGGCAAAGACTATCAGAATGATAATAGTGGTCCTCTACCTTCTTCCGGTACAACATGTAAACTCCCTTCCTCTCCATCAGCTTCTAACAAAAGACAAAGGTCTAAAGTGTGGGCACATATGACATTAGAATCAGATCAAAATGGGAACAAGAGGGCAAAATGCAATTATTGTCATAAAACCTTTAAGTATACTGGCGGGAATGGAACTAGTGCATTGCTTACTCACTTGAAGAGATGTAAACAATTTGTTAGCAAAGACACAACGGGTAAACAGAAAACTCTCCCTAGTTTATTAGAAAATAATCATCTCTCCATTCAACTAAATAGTAATTTTGATGAAAGTCGGTGTAGAAGAGAGCTTGCTAGAATGTTTGTAGTTGCTGAGCTGCCATTTAGATTTGTTGAAAATGAAGCTTTTATCAGTTATAGCAATGTATTGCAGCCTAAGTTTTCAGTTCCATCTCGTACAACTTTAAGACGTGATTGTCTAGAGTTGTATAATGAAGAGAGGGAAAAATTGAGGCAATATTTTGCTAAATTTACTGGTAGGGTGTGTTTAACTACTGATACGTGGACTTCTTGCCAAAACTTATCTTATATGTGTCTTACATGTCACTTCATTGATGAGAACTGGAAATTGCAGAAAAAGATTTTGAATTTTTGTCAAATTTCTGGTCATTCTGGTGAGGCAATTGCCAATGCTGTGGAGGCATGTTTGAAGGGATGGGTATAACAAAGGTTCTTACAATCACTGTAGATAATGCAAGTTCAAATGATGTTTGTATGCAGTATTTGAAAAGAATATTTCAATCTTGGGGAACACTTATGTTGAAGGGAGAGTATCTCCATATGAGATGCTGTGCACATATCTTAAGTTTAACTGTGAAAGAGGGTCTGAAAGATATGGATGATTCCATATTTAGAATTAGATCTGCTGTTAGATATGTTAGGTCTTCTCCATCGCGATTGGCGAGGTTCAAAAGCTGTGTGGCAGAAGAAAATGTAGGGAGCAAGGCACTATTATCTTTAGATGTTGAAACCAGATGGAATTCAACATATACAATGTTGGAGTCGGCTGTGAAATTTCAGAAAGCATTTGAGTTGTTGGAGATGAAGGATGAGAAGTTTAGGGCAGATCTTACAGGCAATAAAATGAGGGGACTTCCTACAGAAGAAGATTGGGTATATGCACGTGGCATATTGCCTTTCTTAAAAACATTTTATGATGCTACTTTGAGCATTTCTGGTTCTTTATATGCCACTTGCAATCACTTTGTTGAAGAAATTATGGGTGTTGGGAGTGAGATCAAAGAACAATGTGGAAGTGATGATCTTTCCGTAGAATGATGGCTGAAAGAATGAGAGTAAAGCATGAGAAGTATTGGGGAAATATTAACAACATGAATGTATTGTCATTTGTGGCTGCAGTTCTTGATCCTCGTCTAAAATTGTCTTATGTGGATTGGATGGTGAGAGAGGTTTATGATGATGAGAAGGGAAACCAGCTAATGGAAAAAATTAACTACACCCTCTCAAGCTTGTTTTATTATTATGATTCTTGTATTGAGCACAGTGAGGAAAGCTTGACAAATTCTGAAAGTCATGTGAAAGAACCAAAAGTGGAAATGGTAAATGAAGAGCGTAAAAAGAAAATGAGAAACAAGTTCACTAAAAAAGTGGGAGTGAACAAAACGATGCAAAGGAATGAATTGGAGAAGTATTTGGCAGAAGAACGGGAGGAACTTGATGATGATGATAAAGGTTTTGATGTATTGGATTGGTGGAAAAAATTCTCATGTAGGTACCCCATCCTCTCTTTAATGGCTAAAGACATCTTAGCAATTCCTTTGTCAACCGTGGCTTCAGAAAGTGCTTTTAGCACGGGTGGTCGAGTTCTTGATGTTTTTAGGAGTTCACTGACTCCATATATGGTGGAAGCCCTCATATGTGCTCAAGATTGGCTCAAGAAATCTGCAATTTTTCCATTGAGGAGGATCTTGAAGCACTGGAAATTTTTGAATCAGGTTTCAATTTGTTAAATTTTATATTAGTTTCAATTTCTTTCATATGTTGATTATGTGCTAATAGGATGCCTTTTTTATATATTGCAGAAACTGAAGTTGTGAAATTGATGGATTCAGCTACTGCAAATATCACCATCAATTAAACTAAGGTCACTAGGTCAGTCCATTGAACTTCAATTTACTACTTAAAAGAATTGCTTGTGAGCACAAAATGTTTTTTAAAGAAGGAAATTGATCAATTGTAAAGTTTAGATACTATGCTACCAAAATATCATTTGTGAGGTGAACTTTTTTATATTTACTTCATTTAACTTTTGTCCTCTCCAGGTATCAAGATTGGGTTCTAAATTTTGTCATCAAGGAGATGTCCCATTTGAGCTGAGGTTGAAAATGAAGAATACAATCTTCTTGAAAGAAGAAAACAAGAAAAGGAAGTTGGAATTATGTAGTGAAAATAGTAGAACCAATCTACCTATTGCTGAATGGTTAAATTGTGAAGTCAATGTATTATTTTAGCCATTGTAATGTTAAGTTTTATGCTCTAATGAAAACATGGATGTTACTTTATTCTATTTGCTCTTGATGTTGTTTGCCCAAATGTAGGAATTGGAAAAGCAGGTCCTAACTAATGAAGACAAGTTCTTTATGTATGCAAACTAAAGCCTCTCTCCCTTACGTTGTACCCATCTGGATGCTAATTTGTTCTATTTATTTATTCTCTCGCGTCTAACCTTCTGGCTGAGAAACTGTCCTGTGCAGGACTTCAAGAGGACAGCATACATGGGGGCGGATCTTCGATGTTTAAGTCTTTGCTACAAACTCAAGCTCCTGGAGAGGACAAGGAAGCAATGTTTAAGTCCTTGTTTATCTCTTCCATTTATTGCTTTTTTATTCTCCTCTCAATTGCATAATATTTTTCTCCTTCAAGCTATGCATTTGAATTTTAGTGTCTACACTTCATGCATAACTCATGCTAGGCTTGTGGACATACATGCACCAGTAGAAAGTCTTGTTCCTCTTACAGCATATTTCAGCTTTGATATGAAACATTTTGACAAATTTGTGCTTTAACTTGAGCAGGTTTTTGTAATAAAACAAACAACATTATCAATGGCACCGGTTTGAACGGTTCCATTGCAGGAGAAGTTTCAGAGTTTGCAATATATCCGAATGACCTTTTTAAGTATCCATCTCCTGTTGAAATTGATAAGGTGAGAGTGCAGATTGCACAGAAAAATGATTCTCAATATATATGGCCAATAATATACCCTATGCAGCTCTTTAATGGTACAGATCTTTCACCTCTTACATTTTTTATAACATTTCAAATGATAGATTTTGATTCCTGAAGTATATTTATTTTGGAATGAAGCATCTGGAACAATTAAGTTAGAAGAGTCCAGCCAGACAGCAAATGCTCCTACACCAATAGTTGGCCTCAGCAATAATGTATGGTGTCAGTTCTATTTTAAATTCAGCCAGCTATCTTTCTTATGTTGATGGATTTTCATATTGAAATCAGACAGGTGCAAACTCAAGTCTTGCCAGTGCTTTCAAAGTGATTTACACGCCTGAAAAGAGTGGGATATATGGGATTCATGTCTACTGTGGAAGCATTTTACTGAATGATGGTCGTCCTTTTGAAAAGGAAGTGAGAGCAGGTATTTCACTTTGTATGATTTTTTTTCATTCTTATAATTTTTACTCCGGTTTACCCTTGTCTTTCCTCTATGCATTTTTCACAGGTGTTGCCTCTCCATTTAATCATATTTTATAGCCTTACAAGTTACAATGTTAATCTGGCATGCGGATATGAGTTTAACAAAGAGATAAAAATCTAGCCTAAGTTGCACATCTAGATTATTTTATTGATGGACCATAAAAGTTTTGCAAAGTGATACGGAAAATTTCATTTTCCCCCGAGATGTAATAATATGCCTTCAGATGGACATGAACTTCATTGTTTTAAGTATATGAAAAAAGTTCCTTCACGTTGTTACTATTGGCATGCAACATATTCAGTCCTCTGTTTAATGGATTTCATTGGAATAGAGAAGTTATGTATCTCATACATTGGGACTTTCTTCTCAATGTGCAGCTTACTTTAATTGTGTTGCCTAATGTTTTCCGTTATTTTCATCTATGATGGAATGGTTGTTTTCAGTAACTTATAATAAATTGGATTATGGATTCTGATGCAGGCGAGGTTAATATGTCGCTTTCAGGAATTGTGAAGTTTGATTCTAAGGTGGCAAAGCTAACTAAGAATGATATTTTTGTGAAGCTTAGTGATAAGTTTAACAACCCTGTCCTCTCACAACAAGCAAGGCTGAAAGTAGAGATTACTTCAATCAACAGCTCTGCTTTTAGCACTTGGATGTTCATTGACAATAATGATGGGACATACACCGGTTAATATTTAGCAAAGGATGTTGGAACTTATGAAATATGTGTATCACTTGATGGAAACCGCTTCAGCTCATGTCCCAATGTTTATAGTGGTGAGAAAGGAACTTAGTGCATCAGTTAACTGCTTTAATTTGGAAAAAATAATATAGATGTAATGTTTTAGTTATATGTAATCTAAGTTTGTGCAAGTGCATGACGTATATTTTTGTGTTCTGGATTAAGGGAATTTATGTTGCTATATGAGGGAAACAATTGATGATATCACATGCATTGTTTTGGCTCCAACACTTGTAGAGTGCGAAATCAGATGATGTTTTTGTGCTGCTTTCTTTTGCAGTTCTACCACAAGGCTTTTAACAGAGACACTGAGATGATGATTATTGGTGTATTTAGGACACTGAATTGTGCTCCTCATATTAAGATTCTCATCTCATCTTCTATGTCATGAAACCTGAAGTAATGAAGATTTGTCCATCACATAGATGTGTTTGATCAATTAGTTTCTTATGATTTATGATCATAGTCTATATATAAATGATAGTAATCTCACTATCCTTGGAATGTTAGAATTTTTAGCAGGTTTATGCTAGTTCTTCACAACATCTTCACTTGTTGAATGAAATATAGACCAAAATCCATAAAGTGGACAATATAATTAAGTAGGGTGAAATGATTGTATGGAGTTTGAACTTATCACTTAGTGTTATGATACTATAGATATGGTGTGAATTTTTATATTTATTACTTTACAATTACTTTTCCCCCTTGACTTAGAAAACTGTTGCTTGTCATATTGATCAAACATGAAAAGCACCAGGGTTGAATATTTATCTTCAGCTAGATTTAGTTTTTTTTTTTTTTTTTTTTTGCTAAGCAACCTCAACAGTTTTAGTTTTATGTTTTTCGTCTTCCAGGTGAGTACTTTCCAAAGGCCAATGTTGACATAGAAGTACAAAGAATTGTATTTTATTAGTCTATGTGTTTAATTTCTTTGATACTATTGATTCTATAGTTTTGTGATGATTTAATTTTTATTTCTCTGGCAAGGATATACACATAAAGCACGAGCTTATGATATTGCAATTTTTAATCTTCATATAATTTCAACAATTCGATTGACATTCAAGCTTAATTTCTAATTTTAAATAAAATCTTCGGTTCATTTAATAAATTCTTTGAATTGTGTCACAATTTGGTGTTATAATATAAAAATGTTAATTAAATAAAAAAAATTGAAAATATATTGCTATTGAACTCAAAAAACTTAAATAATTTGAAATAAAGTGGCTGAAATTTTCCTTATTGCGGATGAAAATTAAATGTACAATTAGATTTATGAATTTAATTTCATGTTCATATATATAAATGCTTAATTGCTTATAGTGATGTTGTCATAAAATTAAATTCTCTTTTTTTTTTATATGGTTCGAACCGTATATCTAACAGTACTGAACCGTTTTTTTTTTAGGTTCGAAAAATTAGTGAACCGAACAGTAAGTTAGGTTCGTTTTTTCAAAATAACCGAACCGTTATTTTAGGTTCAATTAGGTTCAGGCGACGAACCGGACCGAATCGTACCGTGTCCACCCCTAGTCGAAATGGTTATGTTTAGATATATATTTTTTTTGGCCGATGGTTGCGTTTAGATTATTCAGGCCTAAAATATTAAGTTATAGCAATTAGTAAGATCCTTATGATTTAAGAATATAAATATTAAATTTTTTATCATATAGTATAAGCTTAGCTTAGGGTCTGTTTGTTTGGTTTTTTTTTTTTTTTATAGATATTGATATTTTTTTAAAATTTTTTTTAATAAATTATTTATCGAGAAATACGTATAGATGAAAAAAATTGACAATTCTCATCGAAAGATTAAATAGATCAAATATAAATATAAATAAGATATATTTATACATATCATTTTAAAAAAAAATATAAATATAAATATAAATAAAAAATAGACTATCCAAACAAACCATAAACCAACGTTGGCATGGATCTGTTGGTTGGGAGGAGAATGATTCGAAGGCCGGTCCGCGCTGGTGCCAGTCACATCTGGGTCACGCGTTGAGCAATTACATATTGAACAGGCACGGTAAGAACTCTTTTTCTTCTTTTCACAAATTGTGTTACACTTTCAACAACTGTCTCAATCTTACTTTCTAGAGATTAATCCCTGTCTCTCTCATTTCCCTTCTTCAAGGTCTGTCTCATCCACGCACCAACTTTGATCTTCTCCAAAAAGAACAATTTAGTGTCACACTCTTTTTCCTTCTATCTCTCTCATTTCTTTTTCACTTTCAACCATCTTATCATTTTAAAAAAATCTCTTTTTCTCTCTGTCACTCATTCCATGTGAGTGGTCGAAACTTGAGATTTGATTTGGTCCATGTCCTCCTCTGTGTGTGTCGGCATGGAAAGTAGTGATTTTTATTTTATCTCACTTGATGATTGTTGTTGTTTGTTTGGTAAGTTAGTGCCCTTTTATTATTTTCCAAAGAAGATGGTCGGTTATTTTGGAATGTGAATTATATATTTTTCAAATTAAAAGCAAAGAAATGGTGAAAAGGGGAAAAAATGTCGAAGAAGGATGGTCGATTACTCTGTTCTTTCTCGTTCTTCTTCTTCCTTTCTCCCTCTTTCTCTCTTTCTCTCTCTCTCTCTCCTCTCTCTCTTTCTTTTCTCCCCTCTTTACCTACAGGTTCGTGATCTTGAATCGCCAACCACCTAGATACCTACTGATTCATTTGTCGGTCATGCCCGTCGGTGTCGATATTGGGCGGATCATGGGTTAAACTCAACCTGTGCCGAGGTCAAGGTGATTGGATTGGGTTGGATTATTGGAAGCACTCATGCCTCATCTAGGTTTAGTTAGGGGTGTACAAAAAAACCGATGAAACCGAGAAACCGAACCGAAACCGTAAAATCAATCCGAAAAATATGGTTAACCGGTCCATTGGTTTCGATTTAGGATTACGATTTTTATTTTTTTCGGTTTTCGGTTTCGGTTTATAACCACAAAAAATCAATGGTTAACGGTTAACCGTTTTAATATTTATAAATATATTATATATATAATTTACATATATAAATAATTATTTTATATATATATATATATACATATGATTTTCATATACATATAATTTACTTATGTTAATATTCCTTGAATTTCGATTAAAATACTATTATCTTATGATTAATGGAGTTAATTTGGTAATTGATTTAGTTTGATTTTATTGATAATGATACATTCAAAGGTTCATTTTTCCCCTTTTCCTTAATTTCATTTTCTTTTTTTTTTAGCTCTAGTAATATATATAATAGTTTAAAGAAAAACTTTATGATAAAGGCTAAAAAAAGGTTTTTTGAAATTATCAATTTGATTTGTTGAAACCATTATATTAAATGGTTAAAAACCGAAAACCGAATAAATTAACCGAATAAAACGGTTAACCGTTTATAATGGACCGGTTAAGGATCGGGATATTTAAAAACCGATAATTACGGTTAGGTTCAAAAAATAAGGCCACGGACCGGTTAACCGGTCCATGAACACCCCTAGGTTTAGTCAAAAATACAGATCAATAATTTAAAGGTAGGTTACTAAAACATTGTGGACTCGTTCATGAATAATAAAGAATTGAATTCTAGCTTAGTAAGAATGTAATAAGATTATAATAATTGTTATAATATTTTTTTAATATAAAAAAAATAATTATTAGAGTAAAAATTAAAATATGTGTAATGTCCATTTTTTTATTATAAAGAAAAGGTAACTATATAGTTAATATTTTAATAACAAAGTTAGAAGATACACTATTGAATTGATTGATAATTTATTAGTATGATGACGTGAATTGTTATTTATTTTACAGTAATTCATTATGAGTTACTATTGCTCCTAAGTGAATATTGTAACAGCTTTATATAGAACGAATAGGGAATGCATAATTATTCATGTCAACTGAACGGGCTGACACAAATAGGAGGTGAATGAGAATAGGGAGTGAATGGCTATTCATGTTGGCTGAATAGGTTGGAAATGTTGTGTGAAGGAATTTGGGACAATAGTAATTTTTTATTAAATCTTAATACCAAAGTTTGAAAAAAAAAAAAAGAAAAATTAATAAATTAATAAACATAAGAACTTTTATAGTATTTTCTTAAGGGTGATGCTAGGAGCAAAGGTGCATAAAAAATATAAATATGACCATATGCAATCAAATATTGACCATTACATAATATATCAATTTAAAAAAAAAAAAGTGAAGCAAACAAACAAAGATAAGCAAGAAGAAGGAAAATAGCATAATAATGCTCTTATATTAGTATATATCCATATGTATATAATATTAGGAGTATAAGATAACTAGTAAATTTTGCTAGTAGCAATAATACTTATTTATGATAATTGTATATGAATTTTTTATATAGCTAAATGGTATGAGACTATAAATTGAACATCTAGCCTTGATTTTATACGGCCCTGATTTTATACAATCCTATCTATGTCTTTTGATTTATATTTGATGTAATGTCATTATAATAATTGCTTAAATGAACTTATCCTATATATATGATATATAAGATTAGACTCTATTATCCCTTATTATATAATTCTACCATAATAGTTTTATGTTAATGTATAGTATATATGCTTCAAATATTGTGTCTTTTTACTAATCCATCTTGTAGTTTTCTAAATTTTGGTAGATTAATAAAATACAACTCCGTATAGTCTTTCCATCTTTCAAATTTTTTATTTCATTTATAAAACATCAATTTTATATGATGCCTTAAAAATAGTTTCCTTATATTCCCATGATGATTGCATGCTTCTTACTTGCTTAATATGGCTATCAAGTGCACAATTTAGTTCAACAATTTTGCGAGAACATAAGATCTTACAAGTTTTAATCGGTTAATTCTATAACATCTTAATAAATGTACCTTATTGGTTATATTATTATTATTATTATAATATTTTTTTTTTACAATTTCACAGCTAATCGTGATGGAAGAAGAGTGGCTCCATCATTTGAATAGGATCCTTATTTAGTGAAAAATCTTTCATTATGATATATTCTAGTGTAAGCCTTGCCAGTGAGTCAAATTTATTGGGAACTTAGAAGATACTAACCGCAGAAAATTACTAGAAACATAAAATTAAATAGTGGAAAATAGAGGAAAAATGCAGAGAAGTAGACATGTTTACTATCATTCATTTTGACAAATAAATGTGCTTATTTATTAGCAATTACAACCAACTAAAATGGGCTAAAAATCTTAACTAATCTAGATTTAAGATTTTTTTTTCCCTAATGACTAATAACATCAAAGAAAAATAAGAAGCAGATAAAGCGACGCTAATACTAACACAAATTAACACTGACATAAACATCATAGACTAAGTCAAACGAAAAAATAACACATCTAAATTTTGAATCAACCTTTAAAACTTCCCTTTGATTCAAAATTACACACTCTAAGTAATGATCTAAAGTAAACATGCTTATGATATGAGAGAGCTTTTGTAAATATATTAGTCACTTGCTACTACCAACTCATGGATAAATTAGAGACAAATGTCTACGTGCTTCCTTCTTCCATGAAATGTAAGGTTCTTAGTGATCTCAATTGTGGCTTTATTGTCACAAAAAAATTATGTTGCTTACTCTTGCTTTTGACAAACATCTGCAAGAAGTCTTCTTAACCAGAAATTTTGAGAGGTTGACAAAGTTATTATTGCATATTCTCTTTCCAATGATGATAGTGTTGTCCAATCGCTATGAGTAAATCCACACAGTATAAAATTAGAGACATGAGCATACCAAATTCCATAATCCAATGGTCTAGCAATATAACATAAGATCATTTTTGCAGCAAAATGATGCCTTGACGGATTGCTCATAAACCTTGAAACAACACCAATCAAGAATGACACATTTGGTAACATGTTAGCTAAATAAATCAAGCATCCAACAAAGCTTCTAAAACTTCTTATGTCAGCTTTCTCAGTACCATCTTCAAGCTGCAATTTTTCATTCATATTCATGGGTGTAGCTACTACTTTGCAACTAATCATATTAAATCTTTTGAGTAGGTCTGCTACATATTTCCTTTGTGAAATAAATATTCCATCTTTCCTTGCTTCACTCTAAGCCTAAGGAAATAATGCAACACCTATAAGTCTATCGATTCATAATTGCTCATCATACTAGATTTGAATTCAACTAAAGAGAATGAGTTGAGCCCATATAGATTATATCATCAACATATAAGCACACCAAAAGAAGACCATTGTTGACCTAACATCAAATTGATAAACCAACCATTTTAATTGTTCTTTGAAATCTACTCCTTGCAGTTGATAGTATCCCTTTGTTACCAATCATGCCTTGTGCTTATGAATTCTCCCATTTGCATGATACTTTGTCTTAAATATCCATTTCAATCTAATAGAATTTTTTTCATTAGAAAGATTTGTCAACTTTCATCTTTCATTTCTTTGTGTATCTATAATATCCCCTTTCATCGCATTTAGCCATTCCTCCACTTTTGCTGCTTTATCATAAGTAGTAGAATTTGAAAGAGCAAAAGAACAAGATTCATACATCTCTTACAAGGATTTGAATTTTCTTGGACATGAGTCCTCTAATGACTCATAAGATGAGCTACTACTATTTGAAGCTAGTGAGCTTGTTGGATTACTTTCACTAGGTGTTGAAGGGGAGGAATTTGGTGAACTTGTATTCATTGGTTTAAATGCTTCTTCAAATGGAACTCCAATTTATGTTTGCTCATCATTGTTGCTCCATTTCAAACTTTCTTCATCATTGAATAAAACATCCCTACTAATTATCACTTTGCAACTTGTAATATACAAATAAATAAGTTATAATGAATAGTAGAAGTGAAATTTAAGTGTTTGTTAAAAGGGTAATTTTGTCTTTGAACAAGTAAATTTTGGACACGGGAAAGTCACACAAATGAGACAAAACGAATTTATAGAAAATGGGTCTAAGATGGCACTTAGGCCGCCGGCCTACTTGGCGGCCTAAATCTGTTTTCTTATATATATGTAGTTTATGACGAGAATTAGGGTTTTTCTTGTTTTCCTCCGAGTTCTTCTTCTCCAAAGCGACCTAAGGCTTGTTTTCTTAAGTGTTTGGTGTGAAAAATCAAAGGAGAATCAAGGTCTTCAATCCGGGTAAGTAGATCTATACGAGATCTATATGATTTAACATGTAATCAACGTCGTAATAATAGATTTCTCATGTTTTTGAAGAGGATTGTGAGAGAAACCATTGAAGATAATATTTGAATCTTGAGGAGAACGATTAGGAATTTGAGATCCATTCAAGGTAATTAAATCCCTTAATTACATATGTAGATTTCATCAAAATGATTTTTGATTTAGGGTTTTGTTCGTTCATGATTGGTGATGTTCTAGGGTTACGGTTTTTGGCGATTTTCCGGATTTAGAGTTAAATCAAAGTAAGTTTTCATCCTCTAAATCATAGATTCATTAAAAGATCGAATTAGAATGATGGATTTTTTTTTTTTTTTTTTTATATTTGTTGATTTATGCAATTAAGGTTTTGTAAGCCCCTAGATTTTTCGATAATATAAACAAACCCTAAGAACCGGAAGTCAAAACGAAACCCTAAAGTTAACCTAATTATGTGATTAGTCTAGTGAATCTAGATCTGGCAATCACGTGTTCTTAAACCCTAGGAAACGAAATTGAGATAATTGTGGAATATGGTTCGTAATAATATAGGAAAGCTTAAAAATATCATATTTGTAATTTTCTAGTGTCCTTCGAATCCGATCGGGATCAGTTTTCGAAAACCATGCCCCGGAGCACCGGATAGTAAAAATATTCCGACAATACCAATAGATTCGTAAAAATATAAGGTTTTCAAAAATATCAGTTTTAGAATTTTTCGGTAACTAAAAATATCAGATATAGGCTGTTTACGCGTATTTTCTTTACTATCAGTATTTTAATTGTCTAGTCTACTATTCATTGCTATTCACCTATCTCTACTTTTTCTTATACTCTATTCTTACATACTACCATACCTATACCTTATAATTTACCTTCCCCATACAACTTTAATCACATCACACTTTACACATTATTTTTTATTACAAAACAAACAAAATAAATAAATTTCTCCTCCTCTATCAAGCTAAAACCGGCGCCCACCCCCCCCCCCCCCCCCCCCCCCCCCCCCCCCCCCCCCCCCCCCCCCCCAATGTCCTCTTCCTCCCATTTTATTTCAATTTCAATTAATTTTAATCACACTAATTTCCACTTGAAAAATCTATAAATGCCCCCTCCTCTTTCATTCTTTCACATAACTCTATTTCATACTAAAACTCTACCAAAATCACTCCATAAAACTTCTCTCTCAAAATCTCTCTCAAGTTCTTTCTTTTCTTTAAAAAACTCATTCCCACATATTACTAAAAACCATTTCATTCTTCTTCAACCAACACATAAACCTTAGATAAAAGTTTCTTTCATATATTCATCATGTTCATACAACTTAACATGAGTTTAGTGTATGTTTCTTGACTCATGAGATTAAAGAAGCAACAATTTATTCATGTTTTGTTTTTGTTCATGTTTTTTTTATGTGTTATTATTGTTATTATTTGTTTCTAGCCTAACTTATAAAGTATTATGTATATTTTGTATATATTTATTTAGAGTATAAGCTTTTTGTTATTTATTTACTTTCAAGTTATGCAATTTATTTATTTCATGTAATTTTAGACTCTTTCTAATTTTAGATTGTCCATATAAAGTCAAAACAATTTTCTTTCATTGCTTTTCATTTCTTTTCTTTTGAGGACTAGTCTATTCTTAGTCCCGTGATACTTTGATGAAGCTAAGGTTCCCAATACTTGACTTTACTTTTATGCTCTTATATATTTTATCTTATTATGTTGTTTTTATAGTTACATATTCACATTCATGCATGAATATGTTGTTATTGTCTCAATCATAATAGAAATGAGTTTTCTTAAGTAATAAAAATAAGAATAAGAACTCTCTTTAAAAATAAATTTTGTTACATATAAGAAATTAATTTTTTTTAAGAACTTGAAGTTTTATCCTAATAAATATTTTTTAAAGTTAGATAAGATTAGCTCAAGTTTTAGTAATAATACTATATGGTATTTTATCAATGAAAACAAAGTTATCAAACTCTCTTTTAAACCAATGAAATAAAGAAAAATTCCTTAAACTTAATTCTTTGTTTAAACAAAGGTTTTCTCAAACTTATATATAAAGTTTTCATCTACAAAAGTTTAGATAAGTTTTACAAAATTTTCAAAAATAACCTTTCTAAAGGATGCCTTACTTAGGAAACAAAAATATTAAAAGATCATTGATATTATTCTTTTAAAGTGGATCAAACTTTAGAAAAGCTTTCGAACATATAACCATGAAAAACTATGTTTTCCAAATCACTAAAAATAAAGTTATGGGAATCATAAAAGATTAAGATTTCTTTTTGAAAATTTAATTATTCTCAATCTAAGAAATGGAGGAATACTCTCTTATGATAATTTAGGAAATTTTTCAAAACAAAACTAATTTCTTTTCAAGTCTTAGCTTATCTCACTTTAAGACACATTATTTACAAAAATCATTGTTGAGACAACACCACTAAATTCATGCATATGGTTTGAGTCTATATATAGTATTAAAGGATTTTTCAACCATACAATAATATCTATATTTTTGTACAAAAGTCCTTGAATGAAGAAAAGTTTGAAACTCTATTTTTGAAATTCATATCAAATCTGTACGTTACTATTCCGAGACCCAAATAACTTCTTTTGATAAAAATAACCTTAGAAATAGATAGATCTTTTCGAGTAGTAGAAATCGATATATATATGTGGAATTCCAAGTTAAAATGAGCAAGTTATAGCCATTTTAAGTTGGAATTTCCATTTTAGAAGAATTTTACGAATTCTCTAAGGTAGATTATAGAATTTGAATAGATCTTAGATGAAATACTCATGTTGGGTATTTTTTTGTGTTTAGGTGGTCGAGGATCAAGATTATGTCTTACCAAGGATTACTTCGACTCCTAGATCGCTATGGACGAGTGAGTTTCCTTTACGCTTATGTATTCGCGCATGTGCTTGTAGAATAGAGCACTAGATGTTAGGAAAAGATAAAATTGATATGAATGTGGGATATCATGGAATTTGTATGTGAATCGTTGTGTGCGATCAATGAACAATAAGTATATCGGAACCCGATTTGTGATTGATAAATGTTTTCATGTATGTATTGTTATGTGTGCAAATATTTTGTTTGATCGCTTTAAATGATTTAATGTATATTGAAATCCCACATATATAAATTGCTCATGATATCACTTAGAATATCATTTAGAAATTTTGCCTACTACTCCTCAGCGTGAGATCGGAAAGGTAATACCTTACTACAACCTTGAGAGTTAGGACGTTCGGGAAATACGTCTCAAGTTGTAGCCGAGCGAATCGATCGCTTTGGGTAAGGAAAGTCCGAAGATTAGTAGTACGGTTCGTTGGAACCCTAAGAGAGCGCGCAACTTTAGAGAGGTCGTTGGGACCTAGTTCAAAGCATTCCCTAACCACCGATGGAGGGGTAAATCCATCATACATACGAAATCGGATAATCGTATGTAACGTTTGATCATATGGTTGTTGCATTTCATATGCTTGAATTAATAAACTTGGTTGATTGCCTGTTATGAGTACTTTTGCGTAAGGAATATCTCACTAAGCAAGTTATGCTTATACTCCTATAGACTTTTGATTTTGCAGGATTATCTTTTGCACCCGAGACCAACTTGATTCCCCGGGTAGAATCCTTATTTTGAGAAACTTTTGGAGGAATTCTATTTTGAAGTCATAGAGTAGATTTCTTCTAAAATCTTCTAGCTTTAATTATTTTATCTTTATTAGAACCATGTTGTTTTTATCAGGGGAACGCCCCTTAGAAGATGTAAGACTTTATATTTTTAATGCAATATATTAAGTGTTATTTTGTATGTTCCGCTGCCAATATCTAAAATGCATTACTTCACTGGTCTCCTTTGATGTGAATGTACGCCTTGTACCGATATAGAAGCTTTTGAGTGACTGAGATAGTCATTCTTAAGTTTCAATATTGCGTGTGATGGGCTGTCACGTTTAGGGTACCCGTTGGGGCGTGACAGGTTTTGTGGAGATTTGGGTTTTCTGGGGAATTTATCGAAGAAATTCTGCAGTTGTGATTTCTTGAGAGGTTAGGATTTTGGATGATTTTGGAGAATTGGATAATTAGGGTTTTGATGTGATGATTTATATATTGTTCTTGTTATATGTTATATTCAGGAGATTGGGAGATTTCTTATTGTTTTTAAGAATTTGTGGATTTGGAGAGATTGTTCATGGAATTGGAAAAGGTACGACCTTTCCTTGTTTGTTGTATTTGCTTGCAGGTTTAGTTTTCTGACTGTTGCTTGTAGGAACAGATATATAAATGAACTTAATTCTATTTGGCTTAATTTGTTTTTCTGGATGTCATTGGCTTTGACTAGTAAAGACCTGACAGACAATGATACTGGTAAGGCACTCTGATGATCCTTGTGTGTCATTATCCCTAGTGGAGTTGCACTTGGAGATGATTCCGGTAGATATAGGTTTATTAGCAGCATGGCTGTAGGTGTTTGGGGAGTACCCATTTACCAATATATGTATACAATTATTTATTTTTTATATCTGGTTGTTTTTCAAAAGTCTGAGTAACTCTAAGTTTGGGAATAGAGATCTATGATTATGAATCGTGTTGTTTTGTAGGCTTAATGAAGATAAAAATCATATTGTTTGCATTTAGTTAGTTGCACGTATATATACATGTTGTTTGTGCATTTGCATATTGTTTGTGGACTGACGTACTGGGTGTTTTCGCTCATTCCTTTCTTTTTCAGGTACAGGTGATGGAGATATTGTTTATGACTTGTATTTTGATAATGAGGATGGTGATAGTAGACCTGACAACCCTGTAGAGGAATAAGATGTTATACAGGACATAAGAAAAATGATTTCTTAAGTTTTTGAGGCTTTTTAAAAAATATTTTGATTATTTATCTTTTTGAGGATTTGAAGTATTGGTTTTTATGTAATAGTTTATTAAACAAGATTATGTGATTTTAAGTTCGAAGTTAGATCTTTTCTGGATTATTGTTGGCTTTGGTTTTGCTAACTCGGATTTAGTTTATATTACATGAGATTTTTAAAAGTTATAAATTACAGGTTTCACAGGTTTTGTTCCTTCTAGAGTACCTTTAAATATGGGTTCATGGAGAGCTTTATATGTTTATATTTTGTAGTATTGAGATTTAGGGTCTTTGCGTGTCTTTTTTAAGAGAGGGACACGTGGCGGGTTATAATACCTTAGTTTAGGGCGTTACACAACTTATAGGGTTACATAAACAATATGCTTTGGATTGAGAAATACATCTAATGAAAATGAATTTCTTAGATTTTTCATCAAATTTAGAACAATAATTAACCAAAGCATATGCTATACAACTAAAGACTTTTAAATCGCTCACCTGAGGCTTCTTAACCAATCACAATTCATAGGGTGTTTGATTCAAAACTACTTTTGCTGCTGTATGTGACGATAATCAAATAGATCGAGTTTTATAAATTTATAAATCTATGAACCCAATTGTAACTACAGTCATCTCAATAAGGCAAGCATATCTATCATCGTAGCATCGAATTGAGTATAGATGTTGTTTTACCCTAAGGAACTTAGCATTTACTCTTACTCACCATTTTCCTATTATCTAACCTAAAAAATTCAAAGGATTTTTAACAACTAAAACTATCAAATCACTACAACTAATATGAAAAATCATTCATGACACGATTCACAAAATGAAATTAGTCCAAATCACAAAGAAACTAGATCTTATTTCACCATTAGGCCTTATCATGTAACTTGATAAATTCTCAATAATTTCAATACCAATTTCTTGAATTGCGAGATTCTCAAAGTATATTAACATCTTTCTCACAATCAATAACCTTTAATCCTAAACTGATTGATCTAATTCTCTTCCTTGATCAATAGTAACACAAAATTGCATTAAGTACCAGAATTCACTAGATTAATTGATCAATTGTAGAAGGTTTTCACTACTATATCTCTAAAGTTATGACCAATCCTCATCGATAGCTTACATTTATTCATTAAAACAATTTCTCAATTAATTTTAATGAAATTAGACATGAATCCATACTGTGCACTATACAAATTAAAAATCTATTGAGCATAAACTATTGAATTCAAGAAATCAATACCATTTCATTTAAATCACAACAGAGTTATGTGAATTAATCATAAAAATCCACAAGATTTAACTAAAAAATCACTCATCCATAGATTTAACAAATCAAAGAAGTAAAAGAAGATCATGATAAGAATAAGGCCTATTAAAATCAAGATCCTTTGTAATTTAGAATCGATGAAGTCCAATGAACGATCTCCTTGAATTTTCTCTCAAAAATTCTTGAAGAAACTGTGAATCCAAGCAAAGATGTGCAACATCTAATGAAACTTGAATAATTCTCTGTGTAGTTCTAACTAAAGTTTACTCTCCCTCTTAGGGTTTCATGAAAAAGCAGTATTTATGGTACAAAAGAAACTGACATGGTAAAAAGATCTAAAAATAGCGGAATCCACATAAGATGGAAATGACACAACCTATTACATGGTCGTGCCTTGGGTTGTGCCTCTCAAGATTAACTATAACTCCTTCTTTATGTGGTCGTATTAAGGGTGGTGGTCTCTACTATGAAATGAGCTTTCAATCATCTACGACTTCGCTGTGGACTGTGTGAAAGACTATAGATTTTCTCCAAATATGATGCTAGCGTTTGCATAAACACAGGAAAGGTGGTGTCCCCAATTGTGAATGTGAGCAAAGCATCACACGCCCTTATCTTGGATAGCATCATCCTTTAGAATAATTTAGAGTGCGCCCATGCCCAGAGCATGTCATCAACTGTGATAAAAAATTCCTTTATCTTAGACAAGGTACGATTGCATCTCACCCATGTCTTCATACTTTGTTGATTTTTGTTAATCCTTTATGTTATTTCTTTATCAATTTAAGCTTCATTCACCTAAGATCAACAAATAACAATATTAGGTGCTAATTTTTAGGATAATTGATAAAAATAGATGCAAACTAAGCTCAAATAATCCTTGAATGAATGGAATAATATAGTCTATCAATGTTCAAGTGATATACCATCCTTGCAACTACTTTTCCCCAAAACTAGTTTAGAAGTCCCTTTGGCTTGAGCAAGCCTATAGCCATTTCCACCACTATACGATTTTTTTGGTTCACAATGCCATTCTATTCTGGTGTGTATAATGTTGTAAGTTCCCTGCAAATGCCATTCTTATCACAAAAAATTGTGAAATCATTAGATGGGAATTCACTGCCATGATCCGCTCGAAGTGCTTTTATACTTCTCTTTCCTTGGTTTTTAACAAATGCCTTAAACTTCCCAAAATTCTAAACTTTAAGAAATAAACCCAATTTAAACTGCTATAATCATTCGTAAATAATAGAAAATAGAGATTTCCACCAAGTGTCTTTGTTTTCATAAGCCTGCACAAATCGACATGCATAATTTTAAGGCAATTAGAAGCTTTCCATGATTTTTTTCCAATAGGAAATGACTTATATTCTGCTTCATATAAACATACTCCTCACAAAAATCAAATTCACCAATTTTATGCAATGTAATAACCATTTGGTGTTGACTCAGAAGTTTCAAAGCATTCACATTCAAATGCTGATAACGTAAATGCCATAAATTAGCCTCATTATTCTTTCTAACAATTAAGGCTTTTCTTACAACACTCAAAACATCTGGAGCAAACATTCAATTATGTGCCATATAGATAGTTGCCATATTTTGACCATTTTTTTTTTAATCCTGAGTGACACATGAATTATTGTCAAACACATTAGAGTATCCACTAGATATCAATTGCCCAATACTCCATAAGTTGTGAGCTAAAACAAGCACATATTGCATACTATGGAGAAGTTTAACATCACCATGCATAGTTTTGATGGCAATTGTACTTTTTCGTTCAACCTTCATTTGCTTTTAATGCCATAGGTGGACCTCACTTTTCTGTTATTCATCTAGCCCCTTGAATAGTGACTTAGTTCTAGACATGTGTTTGGAGCAACCATTGTTTAAAAACCATACATCTTTATTGTTGACATCTTGAGTTGGTGAATAGGCCATGAACAACTTACTCTCCTCTTGAAATTTCTTGCAAAGTTTGCTTGCTTTTGTTCTTCTTCTATTTAGTTCAACAATTAGCTTGTTTATGGCTTATCTTACACAATATCTGCACTAGATTGAGCCTTTATATAATGTGGTTCACCAATTTGACTTCTATCCCTACCACCACCATGACTTTGTCCAAATTCACTTTGCCTTTGCCATGGCTTCTTGAGCTTTTTTTTTTTTTTCCTTTTGGAAAACTTTCTAACTTTCCTTTCACTTGGAAAGCTTTTTCTTTAATCTTTTCACGAGACTTGCTAAGTCTAGCTTGATGGGCCAACAAAGTATTCATCATTCATGAAAGCTAAAAGTAGACAAGTCCTTAGTTTGTTTAATTGCAACAAAAACATGATCAAATTTTGAGGTTAAACTCCTTAATACCTTACCTCCTACAGTTTCATTGCTCATGGTTTCCCCATAAGATTTGATGTTATTAACAATCTCAGATACTTTATATAGGAATTCTTGCATTGATTCTTTGTCTTTCATAGCTACTCTCAAAATCGCAATGAAGAGTTTGTAATGTTATGATAATTGCCTTCTTGTTACCTATATATTCATGATTCAAAATTTCCCATGCTTGTTTGGAGGTAGTAGCTGCTGCAATTCTAAGATATCTAGTGTCGATTAAATGAGCAGCAATGCTTTTGCATCCTCTTTGTGATTTTCCTATAATTGTTGGTCAAGTTTGTTCGGTGCTCTTCATGCCCGTTCTCTACTATGTCCATGACTCTTGAGACTTGAACAATGTCTTCATGTTAGGACTACAAAGGTGATACTTTTCACCTTTGAAATTTAGAATTAAGGGCTGCATTGTTAGCTTGGTTCCATCATGCTTCCCTTTGATTTTGGGTTTCTCCCCGTTGTGTACTCCAACTTAAATAGGCTTCTTTTGGTTATCTCTAATAGAATAATGTTGGAACTTAAAGATACTAGCTACAGAAAATTACAAGGAACATAAATGTTAAGATCTCTCCTTATGGTTTTGATGATAGCAAAAAGGAAATAAAGTTATCTAATTTATTTAACTAAGTGTGTAGCAATAGTAAGAAGCTTTAGTAAATTTAATGTCAGGAGCATTGATAGATCACTATGAGAAGCTATGTTAGAAGTTAGAATCACTATCAAAATCTTTAAGCTAAGAAGAACGTATTACGAGTTCTTTTTTCTTGTGAACTGCTTTCATATTAAGGAAAAGTTTATTAATGATGAAGACCCATAGATGTATTTAGATAATGCATCTAATACATTCCACTTAAGTTAGACTTAAAAAAATCCATGGGGATACATATTAAGTTGTCTTGCTCGTTAAGCTTTTTAAGAAAAGCTTTATGGAAAGCTTGGTTACTTCGATTATATAGGAGTTCTTTTTGAAGTATTATTCAACTTTAACGTAGAAGAAATCAGATGAGATTTTAAAGATGAGGATTTGCACTATCAAGAAGAGAAAAGGATATGGGTCAAGATTCACACAACACATTATTACAACTAAATATCAAGATTTTTTGGAGCTTCATATCACATGGTTTCAAAGATATTCAATAGAATTTCCTTTAGGAGATTTAATATCAATTGATCATAGATGTTAAATGCAGCAGAAGATATTATCAAAGATAAGATTAATCTTCACACTTTTTTAAGATAACAATGTCCAAGATTTTAAGAAGATACTTTCAAATATACTTCAACGAATAAAAGTGGTTACATTAGACAGATTTACTGAAGGAAGTGGTTACATCATTAAAAGATATATAGGAAGTCAAAGTTCAAATCTGAACACACACTTTTGCGTTCATAATTAAGTTTAACACTGAAATACCTTAAACTCTCATCTAGTTAATTTAAAAACGATTTAAATAATATAGTAGATAGTTAATTTTGAATATAGTTAGATAATTTAAATAAATAAACTAGTAGACAATAGAGAAAGCATATAAAATTTGTTATAATTGAATTAATAAATAGGTCCAATTGAGATTTGAGATTTAAAATACTATTTTAAGTCCTTCATATGTCTCAATGAATTTTTCTTTAAGAATCAATTTCTCATTTAATTCAAATTCTACATTGAGACTCCTTTTTCTTCAATTTTAATTCTTAAATCCCAAAATCTTTTTTTTTTTAATTTTCAAAATTTTGGTTCCTGGCTTAAGGCGAATTTGGAAATTTTGAAAAATTTAGTCATTTAAATTCATATGTAACTTTAATTAGCTTCCATTGATTTCTTTTGATTTTTATTTCTTTGATTGGTGCTAGATCATTTCAATTATGTGTAAAACTAACAAAAAAAATGTGAAACTCATGTAATAATTATGCAAGCATTTCTAACTTCAATATTGGCTACAGAATCCATGCCATCTAATGGAACTAACATAATTAGCTTAAGTAATTGTATATTTAAGTTGAGTAAAGTTCAATCTAACTTAGGTAATTGTATATTTAAGCTAAGTAAAGTTTACGTAGTGAATGCGACATTAACTCTCTATTTATGGTTTAGCTGTAATGATTGGACATTGACCCTTTATTTAATTTTGGTTTAGTTGTAATGATTTGTCTCTCTCTCTCTACAACAAAGTCGGACGTAACAAATATTTTTAGGTTACCTTTACCTACAAAACTTTATAAATCATGAGCTACACTTGATAGAAGAGTTTGAGATTCCAATTTTAGTATTAGAAGGGCTAATGGTTTAAAGAAATCACTTAATTAAGAATGATTTGTTGCTGTTGTTACCCTCTTCATTGTAGTCATCATAATCATCATTATTATTATATGAATAATTTTAATAGAATAATGACAAATGCACTATTTGGACTTTGAGTTCTTTTTTTTTCCATTTTTATATTTAAAATTTAAAATTACTAAATACCATAACTTCACTTTTTCTTGTTAAATTTTTTACATTGCTTATAATTATGCTCTTTTTCTAATGATTAGGTGACATGTCATCTGCTTAACAACATGAAGATAGTAAATTTGAAAATTAAAAGCTTATTTGAGTGTGATATTTAGTAATTTCAAACTTCAAGAGCGAATATTGACAAATGAAAGTTTGATTGAATATATATTACAACCTCAATTATTATGTGTAAAACTTAAAAAAAAAAGTGAAACTCATGCAGTAATTATGCAAGTATTTCTTACTTCAATATTATTATATGGAGACTACCTTAAGAACTTGATCAAGGTACATTGTTTGATTTTCCTTTACATCACTATTAGGATTATGTTTGGAGAGATAAAAGGAATTGGTGAAGAAAGGAAAAAACAGACATGAATTAAGACAAAAGAATGTGTGAAATGATTAACTTAGGTTGCTTAAGAACATGGTTGTTTTACCGCATACATCGTCTTGAAGCAACATGTGCAAGGCTGCCATTAACTAGGTGAGTTGCTAAAACAGACATGAATTAAGACAAAAGAATGTGTGAAATGACATAACCTTAAGTTGCTTAAGAACGTGGTTGTTTTACCGCACACATCGTCTTGAAGCAACATGTGCAAGGTCTGTTAACTAGGTGAGTTGCTAATCAAGTTTTAGTTATGAAATCATGATTAGGCTCTTTAGTTTGACCACAACGCATCGAAACACAATTTACTAACAATTTATAAACCATTATACCAACATACAGAAAAGTACTTTAAGAAAGCGTAAAACAAAACTTTAAAGTAAAAAATAGTTTAAGATAGTAGCCAAAAGGGGAGTTAGGCTCAACTCGATTATAAATTTGGCACTTGGCCCACAATAGTAAAATACTTAAGTTTTTTATAGACATCCATGAAATAATAATAGACATTCAAATAGTCTTTTCAAGGTTCCATTTAATCCTTCAATTGTCGACGTCACTCTCCATCTTGTCGGTCCTGAAACTTATAGAATCATAGTAGAGGTCCACATACGAACTCTCATTAGTACCTAAAATAGTAAAATGTGAGTGGTGAAGCCCAGTACATAATAATGAAACATATGCACTTATGTCATGGAAGCTTAGGTAATGCAACAACACAAATTAAGTTGATTAAGTTTAAGTCAGCAAACAAGTATTCACATCTAAAAATACTGACACACAAAAGTACTCAAGACTTTTGCCAAACAAAAGGGGTAGGGTTTCCACAGTGAATCGAGCACTAAAGAGGGGAGTTCAATAAGTCCCCAGAACTTACTAGAAAGAAAATAAAAAATAGTCTCATTTGGGTCATCTCCTCACAAGCTACTACCAACGAGCATGGTTCATTGTAATGCTTTATATAGAACTCCATAACACCATATAACTCATTACAACTTCATACATGCTCCTAGTCAGCCATTTGATCTTGGAAATTCCCTATCGACTACCCGATGAACTCAACCACATACCGTAGGGGCTTAAGTGCCAAAACTACAACATCACCCAAAAGTTAAGTTCATACTTGTAACCTAATTTGGGGTGCCACTCCTATTGTAGGTAGCAAAGTAGCAACTAACACTTAATTAAGCCAAATTTAAATTCTTAATTTGGTTATTAAAACTATCCTAACAAATAGCACATTTACTGCATAGCTATTCATTGGTTTAAGCTTGTTATCCTTTTCCAAACTCGATTTTTGAAGCTATTCATGATTAAAATTGAAATTAGTTCGTGGTTATCCATCTCTAATCCTTTTGTATTGTTGGTTATATCTAAGTCACTTTGACTTAATTTTTTTACTTAAGATCATGTTTAGAGAGTTATTTAGGTATAAGGAAGAAGTTGGATTAAGTTCTTTTCTATTTGGATAAAGATTGAAGAAGGAAAAAGGGGCTGGGAAAGAACACGACTAGTACATCAGGAGATGTATGTCCTCATGTTTTGTTACATGACTGAATAGGTTAGTCATGTTTTAGGCATGCTCTTCCTTTTTTTTTTTTTTTTTTTTTTGAGTTAGGGGGTTGGGGGAAGGGTGTCAAAGTGAAGCATAGGGGGAACACGGTTGCTGCCATGCCCCAAAGAGCACCCTAAACGTGGTAGTCTATTATGCATAATATTAAAGATGAGAATGAATACTTAGTCACGTAGAAGCTTTTATATCACACACAAGGTATACTAAATAAGGGACACTGGTGGAGTTATGCAATTTAAGGGATAATAAAATAAAGTATACAAGCAAATTTAAAAATTCAAATGGTCTCCTTACAAAGTCAAAGGGGCATTCCTTATCAAAGTCTTAGTAATACATACTCTACAAAAAAATAGTCCTAATTCAAAAAGAAAATCTAAAGAAGTTATTTATAGGAGATTTCTGTGGAAGTCTACATTCCAAGGCCTTTTGTAAACTTCTTCTAAAAACTCCTCTAGATTGCAAAAAGTCTTACCTGAGAATTGTATCTTCTAGGTTCCAACCATAAGTAAGTTTGCAAAATGAAAAATTTGTTAGAGTATAAGCAGCACTTGCTTAGTGAAATATTCACATAATGAAGTACTCATACAAATAATCAAGCAAGTTATTTAAGCAAGCATATGAACTGCAATATCCATATGAGCAAGCAACACAAATGATTAATAAAAAATATATGTTAAATGGATATACACGTTCCATTTAGGGTTGGAGGGTTACAGGCCCATACGAGCATCATAAAGTTTTTGTAGATTTTTAGGCTCCTACTTGCTACATATTTTTTAGATTTTTTAACTTCTACTTTCCACCACTACTATTCTCTTGCCCACACGAAGGTATAGTAGTGAAAATGATGTGATTCACTTCCTGTCATGCATGATCAATTATTATTCATTCTCAGTTGAAATTAATAATTTTAGGGTAATCATAAAGATCACAAAAATATATCATGGCATTAAAAATAAAGTTATTAATCAATAACTCAAGTTCTGATATACTTACTTACTTTCAACAACACCATAAATACAATCATATCCCATGAAATTCCCCACAGGTATATTCCATTTTTATCTTTTCCTATTTTCTAATGCTTCTATTTTACGAGCACAAACATGAATACATAAAACAGGGAGATAAACTCACTCCATTTTTTGCAACTTTAGTCAAAATAATCCTTGGGGAATAGTAGATCAAATTTTTCGTTACCTAAAAAAAAAAAAAACCCAGAATGAGTATTTCATAGATGTCTTACTTAAATTCTAACTCTATTTATTGAGTCGTTTTTCTCAGATATAAAAGTTTCAGTTTAAAATGGTCATAACTTGTATATTTTAACTCGGAATGTCACATATGAGTAGTCATTTTCTATATATTTCAAATGCTCTATCTGTTTCTAAGGTAATTTTTAACATTAAGATCATCTAGGTCTCAGAATCCTTTAGAATAGATTGCATTCAAAAGTTCCAAACCTTGATCTTTTTAATTTTCAAAAACCTTCACTTCATATGGACTCTCTAAGGCTAGTATAAAATACTTCAACTTTTAGAAATCATTTAGTGATAATAATAGCTCAAATTATATGCATGATCTTAGTGATGTTACTTAAAATAGAATTTTCATTAAACTATCTCCATGGAATGTAGAAAAGTTGAATTTTATGAAAAATAACTTTTAGACTTATAATAAATTTTCCTATCTTAAATTTGTGCAAACATGAAACTTAACTAAAAATCATGGTTTAATATTTATTTTGAAACCTTGAATATCTTATACTTATTTCAAAAACTTCATTTAATAATTTATTTCACAAAATATGGAATTTTACTTGTTTGTGAAGGAAATGCCCCAAGTGGTAACTTCTAGGAATTCCTTTAAGTCTTGGCCTTTTGAAAAATGTCAATGAATGTCTCTTTCTAATTCTTTATTTTCAATGAAAAGCTTTCTCATGTACTGGAAATAAGATTTTAGGAAAATATTTTGCATAACAAAGAATTATCAACATTCATGTTTTTAAAAAAAATCCATTTTGACATAGTAACAACATCACTTATGACCATATATGTGCACGAACTAAAAAAAAAAAAACGTAATAACAAAATGAAGAGCATGGAATTATTTTAAGAACATAGAAAATTTAGAAATAAATAAATAAGAACATAAATAGAAATATGAGAGTATTAGATTATTATCAAGACTCTCCGAGACTTGAAATGATTAAGGCACTATATGTAATAAAATAAAGCAAGCGTAACGAAATAAAAAATAGAAGTCTTAGATTTTGTCAAAGCTTCTTGAGACTTAAAATTTTCCAGTCTCTTTCGGACTTGAATGTGGACAAGTCCAAGACTAGAAATTGACTAGTCTTACAAAAATATAGAACATGAAATAAAATAAGTGTATGAAATAAATAAAGTTTTGTTAGTGAGTAGTAGGCTCTAAAAATATAAATACTTATATACATACATAAATATATAGAAAAGTTAGATTAGTTAACAATATATGAACAATATGAATATGACATGTATATAACCATAAACAAGATGATGAGAACAGTAGGTATATTAAACCTAGAACCCTAGGATCGTTGTGGAAATCAAATCCCCAAAGGATCGTCTTGAACAAGTGATGAATAGGAACTAGACCCCAACCAAACCTGTTGATTGAAACCTAAGTTATCTAGATGATTTCCCTAAGCATTTAGATTGAAGAAATAAAAAAAAAAAGGAGTTCTTTCGCAAAGAACAAAAGAGAGAGTTCCAATGGGTTGATCCTAGAAGCCTCAATTTTTAAGCCGTCCAATTTGAAGCTCAACAAGCCATCCGAATGGATGAGAGGTGCGATGATGAAAGCTTCAAAGATTAAAAAAAGAGCCAAGAGAACCAAAAGAGTTGATAGGATAGTTTGAGATTCAAAGGATTGAAGATTTTCAAGTCTTTTCATTAATTTTAGGTCAAAGGCATGGAGAAGCCTGAGATGAAAGTTACATTGAATGCTGAAGACTTCAAGAAGTGTAATAAAGCTTCTTGGATCGGTTATTACCAACATTAATTCAAAATTTTTTTTTATTTTTAGGTTATGTATTCATTAATTTTAAGTTGCGTCTTTTCATTTATTTTAGGTCGCGTCTTTTCATTAATTTTAGGTCTTTATGTAAGCCTATAAATAGAGGCTCCACTTTATGTATTGGCAGATTATCAAATTGAAAGAAAATACTTTTCATGAGAGAACTCTCTCTTTTGTTCTTTGCGAAAAAACTCCTTTTTGATTTCTTTAATCTAAACGCTTAGGGAAATCATCTAGATAACTTAGGTTTCAATCAACAGGTTTGGTTGGGGTCTAGTTCCTATTCATCACTTGTTCAAGACGATCCTTTGGAGATTTGATTTCCACAACGATCCTAGGGTTCTAGGTTTAATATACCTAGGGTTCTTCATCATTGTTATCCTAGAGGGCAGAAGAAGGAGAGGATTCCAAAAAGGGGAGTGGGGTTAGATAGAGACGATACTGATTTGGGGGAATATAGTTACATGAGAGAGAGAGGGAATACCCAGAGGAGAGATGGTAATGTAGGAAGCATAAAAATGAAAATAGCTTCTTTTCAGGGGAAGAATGATCCGGAGCTATACTTGGAGTGGGAGCGAAAGGTTGATCATATATTTGAATGCCATAATTATTCTGAGGAGAAGAAGATCAAATTAGCTACTGTTGAGTTCCTAGATTATGCCAGTGTTTGGTGGGATCAGTTAGTGCGAAATAGGTGACGGTATGGGGAAAGACCTGTTAGCACATGGGATGAGATGAAATTAATTATGCAAAAGCGATTTATCCCTAACAACTATTACAGGGATTTGCATAGGAAGTTGCAGGGGTTGACACAAGGGAACAAAAGTGTAGAGGACTATTATAAGGACATGGAGATAACCATGATTAGAGCCAAAGTGGAGGAGGATGACGAGGCTACAATGGCTAGGTTTATCAATGGGTTGAATTGGGAGATTGCTGATGTAGTAGATCTACAGCATTATGTAGATATTGAGGAGTTGTTGCACAAAGCGATCAAGGTAGAGAAGCAGTTGAAGTATAAGGGGGCTTCTAAATCTGGTGCGACTTCTAACTCTTCATGGAAGTCAAACTGGAAGAAGAACACTACAGACTCAAAACCAAAAGAGGATGTAAAGGCCAAGAGTCCAGTGACTTCTTCAAAAGGTAAAGTTGACACTAAACCTTCAGGTAGAACTCGTGATATCCAATGTTTCAGGTGTAAACGATTTGGACATATTGCATCTCAATGTCCGAATCAAAGGGCTATGGTCATTCTGGATAATGGTGATGTGGAGAGTATGAGTTCAGAGGATGATTCTGATATGCCAGCCTTGGAGGATTATAGTGATGTGGATGTGGAAGGTCCTGTGAATGGAGAATTGCTTGTCACTAGGCGAGTTCTCAATACTCAGCCTAAGGAGGAAGGAAATGAGGTGCAACGTTAGCATATTTTTCATACTCGATGTCATGTGCAGAATAAGGTATGTAGCTTAATAATCAATAGTGGTAGTTGTACTAATGTTGCTAGTACCTTGTTGGTTGACAAGTTGAAGTTGAAGACATTAAGGCATCAAAAATCATACCGATTGCAGTGGTTGCATGAGTGTGGGGAAGTGAAGGTGACCAGACAGGTTCTTATTTCTTTCTCCATTGGGAGTTATCATGATGAGGTGATGTGTGACGTAGTCCCAATGCAGGCTAGCCATATTTTGTTAGGTCGACCATGGCAGTTTGATAGGAGGGTGAAGTATGATGGGTACAAGAACCAATACTCATTTATTTTGGACAAAATAAGTGTAGTTTTAACTCCCTAGAAACCATGGGAGGCTAGTGAGGATCAGAAGAGGATAGTAAGAGAGTTTAAAGAAAAACACCTGAGTGTGCGAGAGGAAAGTGGAAAAGAAAGAAAGAATGAGAGTGCAACAAAGAGTGATAAACAAACACTAGTGAGCAAAGAGAGAGTTCTCTCAAGAAAAGTGTTTTCTTTCAATTTGATAATCTGCCAATACATAAAGTGGAGCCTCTATTTATAGGCTTACATAAAGACCTAAAATTAATGAAAAGACGCGACCTAAAATAAATGAAAAGACGCGAAAATCTTCAATCCTTTGAATCCCAAACTATCCTATCAACTCTTTTGGTTCTCTTGGCTCTTGTTTTAATCTTTGAAGCTTTTATCATCGCACCTCTCATCCAATCGGATGGCTTGTTGAGCTTCAAATTTAACAGCTTAAAAATTGAGGCTTCTAGGATCACATCATTCCCTCCTTCTTCGAAAAGATTCGTCCTCGAATCTTTGCTTTTAGACACTTCTAAATTGCAACGAAGGAATTTAGATTGAGATTCTATTTCATCTTGATCTTCTTGAGGACTCAATTCTTTGAATCCCTGCATTGAGGAATCAATTTCATTAGGAAAAGATAAATCATTAGTTGATAAACAAATATAACTCTCCAGTGTTTCGCACTCCGATTCTTTTTCCTCAATGTTCACCAAAGTGTTTTCATCACACTTTTCCTCACTCTCACGCTTGTGTTTTTCTCTCTCTCTAAAACTTTGAGCTATATCTGATCCATACAAGCCTCTAAAGGATTGAGAGAAACTAATTTCACCCATCTTTTGTTTAAAACAAAAGAATATCGATTATTGTCCTCATCATATATGGTTTTCCTCTGAAATTGCCATGGTTGTTCCAAAAGAATATGACAAGTTTCCATTGGTACTACATCACATAAAACTTCATCATTGTACTTGCCAATCGAAAAAGAAATTAGAACCTGCTTAGTCACCTGAATTTCTTCATACCCTTTTAACAACTTTAATTTATAAGGTGTTTGATGCATGCTAGTTTTCAAATTCAATTTTTCTACTATCAAGATACTAACAAAATTTGCGTAACACCCACCATCAATCCTCAAACTGCATGTTTTGTCCTTTACATGGTTTACATGGCATCTAGTGTAAAATTTAGGATCACTAGAAATCTCATCAACATCATGCCTTAACAGAGTAGATCTCACTTGCACTTTACTCATAATTAATTTTTTTTTTTAGACAACTCAAACCCTAGATAGCAAAAATCAAACCCTCGACAACAAATCAAAGTCCTCTTTTCTTTTTTTTCCCTCCAAATCCAAATCGAACCCTAAAAATCAAAGCTTTTTTTTTTTTAAAACCCTAGATCTAAAGATCACAACTTTTCACAAAAGAACCCTAACAACAGACCAATCAAAATCAAATCTTTGTTTTTTTTTTTTTTTTATCTAATCCTAATAAGACAAATCTAACAAATCAAAAGACATAACTGAGGGATATGAATGATTAAAGTGTCATCTCTAATAGAACTGGGATATGGATTTACTTGATTCAAGAAGCCGAAGCTCTGATACCAAATGATGAGAACCCTAGGTATATTAAACCTAGAACCCTACGATCGTTGTGGAAATCAAATCCCCAAAGGATCGTCTTGAACAAGTGATGAATAGGAACTAGACACCAACCAAACCTGTTGATTGAAACATAAGTTATCTAGATGATTTCCCCAAGCGTTTAGATTGAAGAAATAAAAAAAAAGGAGTTCTTTTGCAAAGAACAAAAGAGAGAGTTCTCTCAAGAAAAGTGTTTTCTTTCAATTTGATAATATGCCAATACATAAAGTGGAGCCTCTATTTATAGGCTTACATAAAGACCTAAAATAAATGAAAAGACGTGACCTAAAATAAATGAAAAGACGCAAAAATCTTCAATCCTTTGAATCCCAAACTATCCTATCAACTCTTTTGGTTCTCTTGGCTCTTGTTTTAATCTTTGAAGCTTTTATCATCGCACCTCTCATCCAATCGGATGGCTTGTTGAGCTTCAAATTTGACGGCTTAAAAATTGAGGCTTCTAGGATCACATCACAAGATATTGTGTAACACGATCTGAATGTGTTGTCTTACAATTTCCAAAGAGAGAGGAATTTTAATAAAATTTGATTGGGAAAAGTAAGAAGTAAGTAAAGTATAGTAAAAAGTTGTATTGGTAAATTAAATGTAATAATAGGTATGTAAGATATGAGAGTAGTTGTAAGAAAAAATATAGTAGAGTGAATAGTAAACAGGACAATTAAATTATCAGTAGAGATAAAAATGCGCTTATAAAGCTAAACCTGACGTTTTTATAACTGATAAAATTGTATAAGATATTTTATGAATATCTTATTATATTCCTAGTGTAAATTGTTTGTCAAAATATTTTCCTTCGTTTTGCTTATCGGGATTTGAACATGGAAACTGATCTTGTAAAAGTTCAAAACGGTCGAAGTTTTACCGAATCTAATTGTTTTAGGGTATATACTCTATATGTGGTTCGTAATTTAAGTTTGTCCTATTTTGCTAATTTATGTGATATTTTAGAGTTCTAAAAACTGTCTAATTGAGTCTAGCGTTTCCAATGTTCATGGGTGACTCAGTTTGACTTCAAGATTCTAGTTTCTCATTTGACCTTAAAGTTCTACTTATAAAAATATCGAAAATTTAGGGGTTTATAGCTGCAAGTATCTCCCCATGTTCTTCTAGTTTTCAACGCATTTTAGGATTAGAAAGAAGCATGGGGAAAACATTGCTACATGTATCTCCTCATGTTCTTCTAGGTCTCGAAATGTTTTAGACAAAGAGAAGCATAGGTAGGTACATGACGTCGGTATATGCCATGCTTTTCTGGGAAACACACGACTCCTCTTGTTTTTGAGGCTTAGATAGAAGCACGGTTGGAACATAACTTTGTGTTCATGCCGTGCTGTTCTAGGTTTCATGAAATCTCGAGCTTAAACTTGACGTTTTTGTCAAAAACATGCTTTGAGACAACTTTCGATGATCTTAAAGGTATTATATGAATTTATTCAAGCCTATATTAATTTTCATCATTCATTTGTTAAAACATGATTTATTGAGATTGAAAGCTTAAAACATGTAGTTTTGACAGCAACAAAAAAAAAAAAAAAATTGTGTTTTTTCTGAAATTTCCAAAACATTTCATAAACAACCTTTTATTAGACTTCTAACATCAATAACATCAATTTTTCGTTTATTATATGATATTATCCATAGTTTTAAACACGTAGCAGCATTCATTTCTTCTCAAGGTCAATCTCTAACAAGATTTCAACTTGAAACATGTTCATTCTTTACTTTAACACTTTCAGACTTCTCTTCTCTTCTTATTATCATATCTTCATAATACTAGAGTTGAGTTTAGTTCTTACCTTGTTGTTATAGCTATAAGGTAGTAATCTAAAGCTCATAACACCTCTAAAATTAACTTCCTTGCTACCTTTATTTCCTATTAACATCCTTATGTAAAAATTTACATCTAAAACACCATAAACTTTTCATTTTGATACTTGAAATCCTTGTACTCATCTTATTACGGATTTCTCTAAATTTCTTGATTTTCTTCTTCTCTTAGTTTGCTTTCATTGTCAACATTTCCTATCATAAAATGGATGATCTCAATTGATTATTACTAATTCTCTTTTAATCTTATTTAGTTAGCATTAAGTGGAGGCTAAGGTCTAGGGTTTCTTACCTTAGGGTTGTATTAGGTTTCCTAAAGAAGTCATGGCAGAAAATAAGGAGCATTTAAATGGGGCTACGGTCTAGGGTTTGTAGGGCTCCTTTTCAGAGTGTCACTTGGGATGATCTCAACCATCCATCCTCATTAGGTTTGTATTTGGCAAATTTTCTAACCTAGATCCATTAATCAAATCAACTTTAAGTTTCATTTTAGTTAACCCACTAATTAATTTTATCCATTCTCTTAGTGTAAATTTCTAATTATTTCTTAGCTATTATTTCTAAATTTTGAATTTTATGTGTGGTGTTTGGATCATTTCAATATGAAGGGAAAGTTATTGTTTTACTTTATTTAAAATACAAAGGAAAGTAAAATAAGTAGATTGAGTGAGAAGTTAACTTTTTTTTTTTTTAATTTGAAGATCTCAATTATTAAATAGTCCGTTATAAACAAAGATTGATTAAAAAGATAGTATCTATCATGGATGAGCTAGTAATTTCAATAACTTTTCCTTCCTTTCTCTCATTTTTAGATGAAGCACTTTTAATGTGATGAGGAAGATGACATATTCAGTTGCTTGCACATATATTTCCTCCAAAAGGAAAGAAAAAAAATAAAAATTCTTCCTCCATCCTTCCACTATTCCAACATAATGTGAATTTTCCTTGGCTTTATTTGATTGTCTTGATGATAGACAATAGGACTAGCTATGGTCAAATATCACAAAAAGATTATGCTTTTAGTCATTAGAATTTCTAATTCAAGGCTTGTGACTAATTAATGTTTCATAGTCATCGACCAACCTATAAAAAGAATAAGATAAAGAGGTTATTATGCCCAACATATCTTTGTGCAAAAGATGGTTCTTTTAGATAATGGCATTAATATAATCATTACCTTTGACTACCTTACTCACTTTTTCAAGTATAATATTAGTAGCTATATCCTAGGAATTGAGATTTTGTTGACAAGTGTAGACAAGCCATTAAGATGCTCATTAAATTGGATTGAAAAGTAAATAGAATGAGACCAAAATGTGAAATGCAGTTCATTTACTATAGGTTTGACTCAATTTACTAAACCTTTTGAAACTATTCAACTTAGTATCCCATGTAAATTGAATCAAATTATTTTTGGCAAAAAAAAAAATCTTTGATTGAGTCTTAGACTTATATATGTAAGTGAGATTTGTAGTAATTAGCTAATCATATGTAGCTAATGTGCTAATTGACCTAAGAGAAGTTTTAATTTTATGATCGTGGATGAATATTCTAGGAGGAGACCCTAGAATAAACTAGTTATCTCGAGGCATGCATGTGACAATAGATTAAATTTGTTTTTATTTTCATTAAATAATGTGCTTTCAATTGTATACATTGAAACATTCATGAGGAATTAAAAAAAAAAAGAATTGGATCGAATAGTAAAGATAATGAGATCAAAATGTGAAATGCAGTTCATTTACTATAAGTTTGATTCAATTTGCTAAACCTTTTTAAACTATTCAACTTAGTATCCCATGTAAATTGAATCACATTAATTTTGGAAAAAAAAAAAAATCTTTGATAGAGTCTTAGACTTATATATGTAATTAGGATTTGTATTAATTAGCCAATCATATGTAGGCAATGTGCTAATCAATGTAAGAGAAGTCTTAATTTTATTATCGTAGATGAATATTCTAGAAAAGGATCCTCAAATAAATAAACTAGTTGTCTTGAGGCATTCCATATGGCAATTGACTAAATGTGATTTTTTTTTTTTTAATGTGTTTTCAATTGTATACAATGAAACATTCAGGGGAATTTTTAATTAAAAAAAGTGAGAACCAAATGCATAATAAAAGAGATCAAAAGTAAGTAGAACCCTTTTTTTTTTTTTTTTCTTTTTTCCTTAGATTTATTTTCTATTGCGTTTTAAAGTTGAGGCAACCCTGTTCTTAAAGATACAAATTCATGTACTCATCCATGCGAGTGTATCGGACTTCTGGGTAAAGCTTGGAAGCTTCTTCTGCACCATCTCCAATTTCAAAGTTTGCCAGACAACCTTCATAGTAAATATGATAAAAGTGTCCGATTCCCACTGGTTTGCATAATCTGCTCCTACAATATATAGCAACAAATAACTCAACAAAAAAGAAAAAAAGGGTCTAAATATACGTAGTCTTTTGCTTTCCTTTCCTTTTTTTTTTTTTTTTAATTTTCATATACTTGACAAGTTGACAGGTGGAATGGAATTTCATAAAATGAAAATTATAATTTTTAAGGAATATAGGAAAGAAACATCTATCACTTTATTTGTTTGATTGAAATTTTAATTACCCAAGTAATAAAATAAATATATATGTAAAAATACCAATATATCTTTTCTTGTATCTGTGACTTGACTTGTAGATTAATACTTGGTAGATATAATTAAATATGGAATATGTAAGAAAGTTAAAAACACAGAGCCATTCCATCGATGACTAGAAGCATTTGTAATGTTTATATGATGATAATGAAGATCACAAATACATAATTCTACGAGCGAACTGAAATCTTTATAAGAAGAATTTGCTTTTCATTCCATGATTATCGTGAATTTCTAGCTATTTAAGTGATACTGCCACATCTGCGGATAAAAATTCATTGCGGAGTCTTCATCAGAAAGATAAAATAAAAAAAAAAAAAAGTAAAAAATGGAAACTTAGAGTTTGCCACTTTGTCTAAATAAAGGTCTTACCACAACACACACATATGTGGTTTATTTTAAGGCTTTGTGATAAGATATTTGATTATATGCCACACCAAACCCACTTACATAACTTGAGAAAATTTAAGGCAAAAATAATTCTATGGAGATAAGGCAATACCAGGCGCAACAAACTAAAATGAAAGTGCAAATAATGTAAAAATTAAAGGCCTAACCTGATAAATAGGCTTTTTTTTTTTTTTTTTTGGATATTGGTAGTTTGTTTCAACGTTTCTAATTGTTTTTAACATTCATTTTTGTCGTTTTCAAATAGAGTTTTGTGAAGAAATAGATACAGATGAAAACCGATATCTTCACTCATAAATTAATTAAACACATGAGATCCAAATGAAATTAGACAATCCAAATAGACCTAATACGATTAGTTGTAAAGCATGTAGCCTTGCATTAAGTTTTTTCTTAGCAATGCATTGGTGAAGTTTATTACCAATATAATTGTGAGAATTTTATTATAATATATACACCACACACACACACACATTGAGGTGTAATATTAATTGATCTTTTTCTTCTCCAATTGACTTGAACCCAATTGACTTGAATGAGGTGTCAATAATATATACACAAAGTTAAAATATAATAGTTACGCTGAGAGTGAGCGGATATAAAATAGTAGGGTATGAAGTGCTATCCATACCTTACCTTATAAGGTACATGGTGCAAAATTTTATACCCAAAACCTACCTTGTACCATTTTATACCCATCCTGTATCATGTACTCTGTAAAACATACAGAATATAGGGTACCTTATGGAACCTGTACTAAATCAAAATTACTTTTAGAGTGTGGAAAGAAACTTAAATGTTATTTAATATCGATACCATCACTAATTGCTTTTGTATATCAATTGAAGAATTTTGATGTACGATTTTTTTCCTCATAATTTCATACTATGCTTGCTCTGATTTATATTAATAATAAACCATTTCGGTGTATAACAGAATTAGAAAAAATTGGGTAACTTTAAATTTTGTGGACATGGAAGGATAAAATAAAAATTAAAAAAAATATAAAAGTAGTGATATGAGAAAATATCAACATAGTATTCATATAAGAAGGCAATTTTGTTTTAAAGGAAAAAGAAAGAGGGAAAATAATAAAAATTGTAAAAGAATAAATAAATGTACAAAAAATTTACTAAAAGATTTGCATTTTAATTTAATTATTTATTGATGATACATAAAATATTTTTCAGATTGAAGATAATTAAAGCATTGTAGCACTATTAAAAATTAAATAGTAAAAATAACGAAGAAGTGTCATTGTCTTAAATAATATTGATGTTAAAAAAAGTTATTAGAAATAAATAGTACTATTTATTGTTAAGAACTTAATATTATTTTATACAATTCTTACAAAGTAGATACAAGATATTTAGGAATCTATACCCTATGTTAGTAAAGTACAGGTTTCAAGATGGGTAGATGGTATGAAAAGCTCATACATATAACCTATCCTATGGGATAAGGTTCTAAATTTCTATATGTAGAATTTATCACTAACTCTTAATACCCATCCAAAACCTATCCGATTGAGTAGGATTTGAGTAAATACCCTATGCAATAGGGTTACTTACTCAATCCTAGACTCCTAGTTACAATAATTAGGTATTGATAATAAAATGATCAAATATGGAAGCATTTTCTTTGCACTTCATCAGATAAAATATTTGTAAAATATAAATGGTGGATATTTCATTCCTTTCACTAAGTAGAATCTTTTTAGTACTTTCGTATATGAATATATATGTATATACACGCGCGCGCACCCGCCTGATTTTAATGATTATTATTTTTCTAGCTTAAACGCACGTATACATATTCTATAATAGGAAAATTGACCTTTTGTACTAACACAGATATATACACACATATGTAATTCCACTAAAAGCTGTATTTAATTCCACTAAAAACAGGCTAAAAATAAATAAATAATTGCACTAAAAGCTATGTAAGAAGTCGCACTTAGTTTTTATTTATTTTCTTACCTTTGAGGGAGGCTAAGAAATCTTCGGCAGAAATGGTTCCTCCCGCAATTGCTTGCCAGATAGCTTCTCCCACATCTCGATTAGCTGTCTTTGAGTGAGAATGTTCTCAGGAGGCCTTAAGTACACTGTTTTGTTTAAGGTACGTAGATCATCAATTGTTTTTATTGTGTATGTTGCGACATCATCCTCGTCAAGGAACACCGCTGTATACACACGCACGCACGCGCAAAGCAACATATCATGAAATTTTATACGAAATTAAAAAGTAATTCTTTTGTGGTACTTAATAAGTCAATGCTTTATCCAAAAGTCTTCACCTTAAAAACTTGTGTGAGTTTTTATTTTAAGAGTTCATCACCAGTTTACCATACCATCTATACTCGACACACCAAGAACACATTATGTATAAAAATAAACTAATCGAAGCATCAAGTTCCAATTAGACATGTAGTTCAAATAAGGAAGAAATATACCTATAAATTACCTTTGACATTGCCATCTCCATAGACATTGACCTGGTCTTTAGGTGGGGTTAACCTGTCAAGCTGAGATAGATTGGGTACAAAGTAACCTGCAAAGCAGTTAGCTGAGATGTAAGTGTATGGGATGTTTGCTTCCTCGATTGCTTTTCTCACTCTCATTTTCTCATCGAATGTTACTCTTCCTGGTTCAATTGCATGGTCCATCCTTGCCGGATCCATCCCAAACTCTGAAGGCAAAAATCGCTGCACCTCGAATACATCGTTTATTAAATTATATCATTCATGCCTGATTTTAGATTATATGCATGTGTCACATGATGATTTTTTTTCCCTTTTTGGCTATTAAGATCTTAAACCTTTTACATTGTCTACATCAAAAACAAAGAATACTTATTTCTCTATCCTTATAATTTCATACTTTGACATGAGAATAAAATCAAGATATAAAGAACTTGCAAGTAATTTAAGTTTAAAACTCTTTTAACTTTAATTATTGGTGTGCACCTATCTTCCTTATTTTCTAGAAGTTTCACTTTTTTCGATTACAAACATTTTATCCATTACATAAATCTAAAATCTTAAAACTATAACCTTAATGTGATATTATTTTCTTTTTTTTTTAATATCCCATTTGCAAGCTAAGATGTTTAATTATCACCGTCTATTGATAAGCAATTTTGATTATGAGTTCTTTAAATCCAAGCCAACCTTTTTGAGCTATGGACCGATCTGTTAGACCTTGAACCAAGCTATTAAGATCATGGGCCAACTTTCTATGAGCCCATAATGGCCTTGAGATGATTCGAGACAATTGCTCCTAAAAGGTTGTTTTCTTTTTCTAAATTTTATATAAATGTCATGATAAACTAATAGAAAAATAAATATATAATGTTTAAGGTATTAATTGGTAAATTGGGATGTTAAAATAAAGAACTTAAGATAAAATAAAGAGTTTTTAAGAAGAAGAGATCCTTCATATACGCATAAACAAAATACCATGAATGTTGTAAGATCGAGATTAACCCTTCTGATGATTCAATTCGATTGGATCAGACCTGATATTAAAAACAGTTCAATTTAACTATAGCTTAATTCCCGTTAAACCCCATTTCATCCATTAACTTTTTACCCGATAACATCTTCGTTTCAAGATCTGTTCCAGGTCTATATAATAACAGCTAAAAAACAAATCAAAAGAAAATGTCTAAAATAGGTTTAAAGCTCGCGCCAAACGTAGCAGCTCAACATGTCATCGTTTCAATTTGTTTACGTCAGTTGGCTGCCAACTGACATCTCATGATGGGTTGGTTCAAAATTGGGAATCAGCCCGAATTATCACTGAAAGTTTTTGAATCGGCAAAAAATCTGTCGGTTCTAGCTTGTCTTAGCAGTTTCATCTTTTAAAATTGTTTGAAGCAGCGGTTCTCGTAGTTATACGCCGCAAACATTTAAAAAAAAAAAGAAAGAAAAAATAAAGATGGAAAGGAAATTAAAAATAAATATTTAAACCTTTTTTCAAATCAAAAGTAAAAATTTATTTTGTGTCTATAATATTAAATGTGTTATTATTAACAATATAAATAATATATGTACTTCAAATCATGTATTGAACTTTTGTTTCTGAACAATATGGGATTTGTTTTATACTTATGGAACTTTATTGTATTTTGGATATTTTATAATCTCATATTATTAACATAACAACCAAAAGTGCAAGTAATTGTATATAAATAAATACATAACTGTAAATTTCTTTTAACTAATAGGTTAAAAGCAATTAAGTCCAATAATATTTTAATTTAAAAGTTTTTTTTTCTTACTTAAATTAAGTAAAATCTTTCATTAATTTTTTTAATTTTACGATTCTTGGTTCTAAAGGAACCGAAATCAAATCATAGAAATCGACGGTTTTCAAGAATCAAAAACTGGACAGGCTCGTATGAGTCCTGCTCCGGTTCCTCCAATTTCGGAACCAAGAGCCAATAATTGGAGTCCGATTTTAGATCTTAATCCAACCGATATGACAGCTAAGTTGGCAAATGCTTCATTGACACTTTGGGATTCATAAGTAGTGGTAATTTCTGACCGGATGGAATGTCTTTTAATGCGCTCACAATGAGAATATAATTATCCTCTTTATCCAATGAATTTATATAATCCATTATTATTTTACCTTTTTTAACATAAAAAGTAAGAAGCTGTGATCGATCTAGCACGTGGATTATCCATGCAAATCAATTCACCACATATATATACTTGTCTAAAAGCATTCGTAGTTCAATGCTATGTCAAAACATATTGAAAAAATATATATTGATAAATTGCACGCGCAAAACAATTATAAATTTATTATAATACCTAACCATTAATACCTTAACATTTCCAGCTTGTTTTATGGCCTCCACTAAGTGGAGCTGCATCAGTAGGTTATGGCTTCGGAAGTGGACGCCGGACATGGTGCATATGACAACATCCACCAGTTTCACGGCGTTGATAAGGCTGTCCATGTCGGAAAAGGAGCCTTCTACTAGATGAGCCCCTTGTTTCTTGAAGGATAGTAGTATTTGAAGCTTGTCGATATCAAGACCTATCTCTGCCCTCTGGAGGATGAAGGTGGGGTGGCCCAGATCTAGGCTTGCCTTCACGATCCGCCGCCCGATGTAGCCGGTGCCACCCACCACCAAAACCCTGCTTTTCCCCATTTTTATTCGTTTCGATTTCGTGTGTTTGGTGTAATTAGCTTTCGTTGCTTTATCTAAATAGTGGATGGAAGCAAGGATGGCAATAGGGACTGTTATTTTTATATAAGCATGAACTCCTTTTTAATATTTTTCTGTATCTTATAATAGCGAATAATATAAGCGCCTTACTTAAAAAATATAAACAGTTAAGTGTTATAACGCTTTTTTTTTTTTTATTGGGCCAAACTTTTCATTTGCTTTTTTTTTTTAATTTTATATTTTAATATTTTTAGAAAGACATCAAAATTGTCTTATCTCATTCAGTTCTATAGATAATAGTTATCGTGTAGATGTAAGGGTCTATTTGTTTGTTGGCAAATTATAAATATAATACAGATTTTTAAAAATTTTTATAACAAATTATTTATAAAGAATTAGGTACATATAAAAAAATTGATTATTTTTATTAAAAGATCAAATATAAATAAAATATAAATATAAATTAAATATATTTATACATAGGGGTGTGCACGGTACGGTTCGGTTCGGTTTGCATCTCGAACTGAACCGCACCATAATTTACGGTTCGGTTTTTCTTTTAAATTCGAACCTAACTATACAGTTCGGTTCGTAATTTTTTCGAATAAAAAAAAAAAGTCCGGTACGGTTCAGTTTGTGGTTCGAACCGTTTTTTCATAAAATAAAAAATATATTCTATCGAAAAAGTTCAATTACATATTTCTTATCACTAATGCAAATATAAACAATAGTATTTAAAATTAATCATTTATCAAATAAATATGTAAAACTTATAGGAAGGAAAAGATTTCATCAATTATAAAATTATAACTATGACTAGTCTCATTTTTTTGAATTATCTTGAACTATAATGATATACTAGACTTTATCTCAATATAAGACATAAAATGTAATTCGTTGTATGCTTCTAACTAACATATTATACCAATTATATAAATCAATAAGTAACTAAATAATAGAACTAGATTAATTAGTAAAAAAAATGGAAAAGAAATATGCAGAGGTTAGAATACTAGAGGTTAAATTCTAAAATCTACCTTATTTATAGATAACATAACAATTAAAACATATTATAAAAAATCTAATTTTATTCTAATGAATAACAATATCTAAGTAAAAAATTTTTACAACAATTAATTTTTTTAAGTTAGAATACTAGACTTTAAATTCTAAAATCTATCTTACTTATAGATAACATAACAATTGAAACATATTATGAAAAATCTAATTTTATTTTAATGACTAACACATATCTAAGTAAAAATTTTAAAAACAATTAATTTATTTAAAAAAATTAATTATTTTTAAAATTTGTGATATAGATATGTACCATTAATAAAACAATTAAGAGTAAAAATAATATGTTTAATTTTTTAATATATAAAACGGTTCGGTTCGGTTCATGGTCCCGAACCGAACCGCGAACCGTTTGCTCTTCAATGAACCGAATCGCGAACCGAACCGTTTCAAAAAAGAATCGAAATTTCGGTTCGATCCGGTCCGATCCGGTTCGGTTCACGGTTCGATCGATTTTTTTTACCAAACCCTATTTATACATATCATTTTAAAAAGATATAAATACAAACGAGAACATACACTAAGTCTTAAAAAAGTTGAATTAAATAAAGGTGCGGTCACTAACTTTTTCATTAATAATATCATTTTATAAACAGTTTTATAACTAAGAAAAGTAGATGAAAAGGGGGGAAAAAAAGGTTTCTAATAGCCCAATTGAAAATAAATAAATAAAAAAGAAAGAAAGAAAGGAGAACACCTAACAGATTCGATAACGAATATATAATTTTTTATCCTCACCAAATTTAGGCAGGAAGTTGAGTGCGGATATACATGATTGATATTGTCGTTAATCAACCTTTCTTTTTTTTTTTTTTTTTATTTATCAATTTATGTTGGTAGTCGGTGGATGAAAAGGACGGCAAGTGAGCAGTAATGATTTTCTTAGGGCTTTGCGTGTATTCAGAAGAATAATGATTTTTGTTTTCAATTATTTAATTATAATATCTAGTGTTGGATGTGACGAAACGGTTACGTTTAGATTATGCAGGCCTAAAATATTAAATTACAGCGAGATCCTTATGATTTAAGAATATAGATATTAACTTTTATAATAGATAGCACAAGCTTATCCTCTTGTCCTTTCCAACAATAATAGAATGTAGGGGAGGGGTGGTTGGGCGGTCGGAAGTGTTAACGGCTCCAACATAGGTTTGGTCGAAAATGCAGAACAATGATTTAGGAGTAAGTTTAATTTATGCTATTTGAATTTTTTGAATATATCAAAATTATATCTAATTAAAATATTTATCTAAATAAATATTTAAATTTTTTAAATCTTGGACTAAATTTCCATCATTTCTTCAATCAAAAACTGATGCAGAATATACTATATATTAAAAAAATAAGTTCTCTTTTCTACATATATTCTTTACTTTTTTCTTATCTTTTTTTCTTTTTCTCTCTCTCTTCTCCCCTCCATTGCATCATCTTCTTCTCCCAATACCTACTCTCTAAAAATTGGAGGAACACCCAAACTTCTCTCTAGGATCTTGATTGATACTCCACATTAAAGTAAGAAAAGGAGTTCAATAGATTTCTCATTTGTCTAGATTAGGAAAAAGATGAACTTTTGTCTCGATTTTTTATGAGCGCTTGCGATCAAAAGCTTCAAAACTAGCCTTCGAAAGTAATTTTAAACTGGGAGTATAAATTTTGCCCTATCTCTTTATAAAATTAATGCTATTTTGTTATTTCTTATTTTATAAAAGTTTTGTCTTGAGAAAGACCCATTACTGTCCTAACTTCCGATTAATAAGGGGAAAAAAAAAAAAAGAGTACTAATTAGTTGGAAACATACACAGACGACTCTACTCAAATGTCGGCAGTGAATCCGTCTACGATCGAATCACTGAATTGAAAGCATTCGATGCCATTAACCTCGGAGTCAAAGGCCTAGTGGACGCAACTTCGCCATCCAAAATCCCATCCATATTCGTTCATCCTCGCATCAACCAGGACACGAAACCTCGGTCGACAGAAATTCCCGCCATTCCGACAATCGACCTTAGAGGTGCTCGGTTCGAGATTATCGATGACGCTCGAAACGCATGTGAGAAGCGGGGCTTCTTTCGATTGGTCAACCATGGGATTCCAGAGTGAATTTTGGAGGAGCTGATTGGAGGAATTGAGGCTTTCCATAGGGAAGAAAAAATATTAATTATGTTTAGTAGCACATCCACACAGATTACAACAATATTGTCATATTAACGAGCTTGTCTACTGAGGTGCAGGGGTTCCATGCTATATGGGTATTTTGCTGGACTTTTGGCTGGATTCCTAACAAGAATATCATGTGTGCAAAATTTACAAAGTTTAAGTATCTTTATAGGTTAAAATTTTATTTAGATACAAAATTATTATATAAAAAAAATTTATGTGTCATCAAAGAAATTAACCCACATTTTAGAGGTAGGTCACTAATACATGTTCGACTTGTTCATGAATAAATGAAGAATTGAATTTCGATTCAATGAGAATATAAGAGAATCGTAATAGCTATTGCAATTTTTTTTTATTGTAAAAATTAGAATAAGTAATTATTAAAGTAAAAAGTATATTATGTATAATATCTAAAGATGCAAATGTGGTAGGTCAAGAAGGCTCTAACTCAGCTCGTTTAAGAAATTAATAGGCTCTAGTCGAGTCGAACTTTTAACGAGCCTGAAATGTATAGGTTCAAGTCAAAGCCCATTAAGAATTTGCAAGCTTCAGCTTGGCTCATTTACATAAATATTAATATATTAATTGAGCCCAAAATTGATGCTTAAATAGTGGGGCACTTCATAAGCATCAAACGATCTTTCAACTTGGGCCAATCAGTCTTTGGCCTCATTTGGTTTTCCAAAGGTTCCATCGAAGTAGCTGTTACTTTTAATGAAATGGGAGCAGGTTTCAGTGTGATCTTGGCAGTGGCGGTGGAAATGGCACGGCATGCGACTGTTCACTGGATGCTTCTATCCTGGCTTTAGGAGCATTATGAGGTGGAGCAGGAGCTGGTATATTTTGATTTTGTTGTTGAATCAAAATAGTCAACAACTGGTTCATCTATCCAAGGGTAGCAGCAAAGTCATTTTGCTGGTTCAGGGTAGGAGCAAGGTTATTCTCCAGTTGGTTCTACGGAGGTACTCCTTGTTCAGCTAGTACTTCGTTGGAATCTCATTGTTCTCTATTCCAACATCTTCTTAGACGATTGTTTAATCGTTTAGATTTTAGTTTTTTATTATACGCTCTATACTAACGTTTACGAAAATCACAAAAATCTCAAATATAAGGATTAGAAATCAAAATACAAAACTTATGGAAAATAAATTTGTGATCGAAATTAACAGGAGCTTAATAAGAAATCAAGAAATTCAAATACACATTACAAAGAAATCACAAACTAAGAAATCAAAATCATAAATTTTACTCACAAAAGAGATAATATAATTGCCATAAAAACAAAACAAAGGAATCACATTATTAAGAAATCATTAGGTCGCTTGTTGTCCTTTAAACACTTAACTACATCTTTTAATTAGTTGCGATTTAATAACTAAGGCGTTACGTCTTAGGTGAATGCGACACTTTCTTCTCATTGTGGCTCCTTATTCTTTTCTCGATCCTTCTATTGAGATTTGAGGGAATCTAGGGTTGTTTTCGCCTTCTTCCCACTTTCGATTTCTCGAAAGAACATCCTTGCTTTCGATCATTTGATGGCGCCTACGAGACTCGTTTCTGATGTTACCTAAGGTTGGTTACATAGTCTTTTATGTAAGCATATTCTCCTTTCGTTATCAAAGAGTCGGTTAACTTTGTTTTCTTATTATTTGAAACTTAAAAGGGTTATGTTTTCTTGAGGCTTAAAATGGTTTGGAAATCCATCTATTCTTTTAAGGGCATATCTAGTTCTAAGGCCATCTATATGTCTCAAGCATGGTCATAAAACATGTAGTCTCCCATATATCCCCACTTTCTATGATTCTAGGATTCTTCCTAAAACTCTTATGGCTTGATCTTAAACTTATCATGTCTCTAAGACTTCTACTTCTAAACTTACTATTTCTTCCCTAATCTTGATGCTCTGATACCAACTTAAACTGTCATGCCCCAATAGGTATCCTAAACGTGATAGCTCGCCGTACATAATATTAAAACTTAAGAATGACTGCCTCAGTTACTCGAAAGCTTCCATATCGGGACAAGGCGTACATTCATAATAAATAGAGATTGGTGGAGTTATGCATTTTAAGATATTGGCAATGGAACAGTCAAAATAACATTTAATATATTTCATTGAAATATAATTTCTTACAACTTCTACAGGATATTCCCCTAATAGGACTCCATAACAACATAGTCTTACTAAGACAAATAACTAAAGCTATAAGATTTTAGAAGAAACCTACTCTAAGACTTTAAAACAAAGTTCCTCCAAAAGCTTCTCAAAACATAGGTTCTACCCAGATGATCAAGGTGGTCTCAAGTACGAAACAAAGGTCCTACAATATCAAAAGTCTATTGGGGTAGAAGCATAACAAGCTTAGTAAGATATTCCTTATGCAAAAGTACTCATAACAAGCATTCAACCAAGTTTATTAAAGAAGCATATGAAATGAAACAACTATATGATCAAACAATACATTTGACTATTCGGTTTCATATGTATGATGGATTTGCCCCTCCGGTGGTTAGGGAATGATTTGAACTAGGCCCCAATCAACCTCTTTAAAATTTTACGCGCGTCTTGGGTTCCAACAAACCATACTACTAGTCCTCGAGCTTTCCTTACCCAAAGCGATCGATCTGGCTTAGCTACAACTTGAGACCGTATTCCCTGAACGTTCTAATTCCTCAAGATGCATGAGCAATTTAGTTTATGGGGATTCTAATCTGACATTAATTCATTTAAAGTGATCAAGCAATAATTGCACACATAACAATACATACATAGAAACAATTATATCAATAACAGATTGGGTTCTGATATACTTATTGCTCATTGATCGCACATAACAATTCACATACATAATTCCCATGATATCCCACATGCATATCAATTTTATCTTTTGGTAACATCTAGTGCTCTATTCTATAACCACATGCGCGAATACATAAACGTAAAGAAAACTTACTCATCCATAGCAATCTTCTATCAGTTGAAGTAATCCTCGAAAAGGAGAAGATCTTGGTCTTCGGTACCTAAAAAAAAAAAACCTAAAATGAGTATTTCATCTAAGATCTACTCAAATTTTCTAACTTTAACTTATTGAATTCGTCAAAATTCACATGAATGGAAAGTCCAACTTAACATAGCCATAATTTGCTCAGTTTAACTCAAAATTTCGCATATTATGTACTGTTTTCTACCTATTCGAAAAGATATATTCATTTCTAAGGTTATTTTTATCAAAAGAAGTCTTTTGGGTCTTGAAATAGTGATGTACAGATTCATCATGAAAATTCCATATTTCAAAACTCAAGTTATAAAACTTTTCTCCATTCAAGAATTCTTATACAAAAATATAGTTATTTGTATAGTTGAAAAATCCTTTGAATATATATATGTAGACTCATATTGTATGCTTGAATTTAGTGGTTTTGTCTCAATAATGATTTTTCTAATACAATGTATCTTAAAGGTTGGGAAAAGCTAAGACTTTGGAAAATTCACCTTGGTTTGTTGGAAAAATTTCTTGAATTATTGTAAAAGAGTATTTCCTTCTTTTAACTCAATTTCTCAACTTTGAGAATAATTAAATTTTCAAAAAGTAATTTTTGTCTTCTAAGATTCCTACAACTTTATTTCTAGTAGTTGAAAAAATGTAGTTTTTCTAAATGTTCCTTGGTAGTGACTAAAGTTTCTTAAAGTAGTTATGTTTATATGTTTTAAAGTTTTCCTAAAGTTAGTTCCACTTTAAATAAATAAGATTAATGATCTTCTAAGCCATTTACTAACTTTATTTCCCAAGTAAGGCTTATCTTTAAAAAATGTTATTCCTTAATAATTTTGTAAAACTTGTCTAGACTTTAATATTTTAGAGTGTTGGTGGAAAAATTCGATAAACGAGTTTAAAAAAAACCTTTGTTAAACAATGATTTAGCAAGATTAATTTTTAAAGAAACTTTCTTATTTCATTGGTTTTAAAAAAAGAGTATGTGATAACTTTACTTTATGTATACTTGGATGAAATCCCATGTACTATTATTATTAGAAACTTGTGATAAACTTTTCTAACTTTGGAAAAGATTTGTTAAAATAAAACTTAATGTTTTTATGAAAAAATAATTTCTTATGCGACAAAAATTTATTTTTAAAGAGAGTTATTATTTTTCTTTTCTTAAGAAAACTCCTTTTTATAGTTTTTGAGACAATATCAACATGTTCATGCATGAATAAGAATATTTAACTTTAAGAATATAATAATATTAAATAATAAGATAAGATATACACAAAATTAAATAAGAACATACTAATAAGATCAAGTATTAGGAACATTAGCTTCATCAATGTATCCCAGGACTAAGAATAGACTAATCCTAAAAAGAAAAGAAAAGAAAAGAAAGAAAAAAAGTTTATTTTGACTTGATGAGGACAAATCTAAGACCAGAAAGACTAGTCTTAATAATAGCATGAAATAAATAAATAAATAAATTACAAAGCATAGAAATAAATAAATAACAAGTGAGCTTATATGCTCTAAAGGATATATAAAGATACATAAATATATTTAGTTAGATATAAATAAGAAGTTAGCATAATAAAACAACATAATAACATAATGGAAAATATAAACATGAATAAAAATAAAACATGAACATATTGTTGCTTTTCTAACTCTCATGAGTTTAAGAAACATACACTAAATTCATACTAAGTTAAATGAACATGATGAGTAAATTGAAGAAGTTTTACTTAAGGTAGGTGATGGTGTGTTTACAATTTCTCTTAAAGAGAATTGGGTGGTTTATGGAGATGGAAAGGAAGAGAGTATTTGAGAGGAAATTTGTAGAGAGGGTTTGAGAACTAATTTTGGAAGAGTTTTGTTATGGAAATGAGATGTGAAGGAATGGAGGAGGAATGGGGTATTTATAGAATTTTGGAGTAGAAATTAGATGTAATTAAATAAAATGAAAAAGAAAATAAATTGAGAGTGAAGAGAGAGAGAATGGACGGCAACATCGGGAAATGGGGAGAAAAATTGATTAAATTTGTTGTTTTGTAATAAAAAGAAGTAATGTGTAAAGTATAAAGTGTGATGTGATTAAAGTTGTATAGAAAAGGTAAATTATAAGGTATAGGTATGATAGTGTGTAAGAGTAAAGTGTAAGAAAAAGTAAAAATAGTGAAATAGTAATGAATAGTAGAAAAGTGCTATAAATAGTAAACTAAACAATTAAAATACTGGTAGTAAAGAAAATACGTGTAAATATCCTATATCTGATATTTTCAGTTACCGAAAAATTCTAAAACCGATATTTTTGAAAACCTTATATTTTTACGAGTCTAATGGTAATGTCATAATATTTTCACTATCTGTTGTACCAATGCATGATTTTCATAAACTAATCCGTTCGGATCTGAAAAACACTAGAAAATTGCGAATCTCCTATTTTTATGCTTTCCTATATTGTTACAAACCATTGTCCACAATTATCTCAATTTCGTTGTTTAGGGTTTAAGAACACGAAATTACCGGATCTAGATTTACTAAACTAAACATAGAACTAAGTTAACTTTAGGATTTCGGTTTAACTTCCGGTTCTAGGGTTAACTTATATTTACCAAAAAATCTAAGGGCTTACAAATTCCATCGCCAATTGCTCAAAATATGTTAATAGTACACTATGTCGTCTGCGACTTACGCTGTTGTACTGAATTCCATTCCATTTTGCTTTATGTTTTAGTCTCTCTAATCTATCACTGCGTAATAATAATACTGGAAAAATTAGGAGTAGATATATCTTCATAGCCTACACTGAATCAAAATCAGACAGTTAAAATAGTGATTGCAAACTAATTCAATGAATGATTTATTTTTTAAATTTTTACTGAAATTTTTGGCCAAAAAAATTTCACTAAATTGCAACTAAATCAAAAGTATAGAAATTAAATTGCCAAAATAAAAGTTCAATACATTAACTTGTCAAATTCTAAGACTATAGGCAATCATATTGTTTTTATCCTGCAATTAATGCTCAAGAAGTAAAAAAATAAATCAGAACTTTGATCACTAAGATAAGAATAACTAAATTCTTCTAGCAAAATATAAAAAAGAGTTTTCTCCAAAGATCTCCAAACATACGTAATTACAATGCCAAAAAAAAAAAAAAAAAAAAAAAAAAAACTAAACACCCATTGTGCCCCTTAATTTGTTTGACTAAACACATCCTTTATTACTATCAAAAATAAGCAAGAGGAAAGATGCTAATTATCATAGACTAGTTTAAGATTTGGTCTTAATGTCACACACTTCTCCTTGAAATCTAATAAAATTGATCCTTAGCAAAGTAGATGAGATTGTTTCCCACAAAAACTCCTTGATACCTTTTAACAAATATGTGATGTGAACATACACAAACCAAAAGACTAAAAACATGATCACTCTCCAAAAGCCGGTAGACAATAATCAAATCATACTAGTTAAGCTAATCAAGCCTTTTCTTTTTATTTTAACAAAGCGGTTTATGTTTTCTATGTAACTAAATTGGATCACATCCTCGTTCATGAATATCGACTAGTTAGATCCAACCTCTAGTTTTGTTTAGAAGCTTTGCCGCCACATCATCATTTCTCAACTTCACCACCTTAACAAAAGCAAAATCAGTTGATATTACAAAAAAATCACCAAAATTGCTATGGAGTTCAGTGTATCAAAAGTCTGATATAGTTTATTGATAACAAGAGCAAAATTGCATGGTATTACAAAAAATTTACCAACATTGCTATGGAATTCAATATAAAAAGCCTAATGTAATTTATCTATACCTAACAACATAAGCTATAATGCTGTCAACGTTTGAAGTTTGATTTTGTGTTCTTCTCAGTTAAATAAGTATCTTCATCATTAAGAAAGAGATTAAAATGCAACAACATATTAGCAAATTATTCAACTAGAACCTCCAAAGCATCCATCTAACATTGTTAGAATTACACATAGAATTATCAAAATTATCATTAAATTCATTTAATTTAGGAAAGCAGACTTGTTATTATCTTGACTTACATTTAGACTAACTTTCCACCATGAATCACAAAAATGTCTTCAAATATTATGTTCAAAAATTTTTTAGTGAGCACTCTTAGCAAGTTTTTTTTTTCCTATTGGAAATAAAAGTTACTCACTTTCAAAGAGATATCATCGAAAATATGCTTGTACCTTAGATATTTAGTCACCATTAAGATGTTGCTGGGAATAATCATGAAAAGGCTTCTGAGTACACCGCATATTGTAAATTGTGTTGCAAAACAAAAATTGGCAAATCAATTCAATTGTGGGCAAGCAAACAATCCATAAACCAATTTTAAATGTTAGAAACATGACAACACCAAAATAACAGTAGAAAAAGGAAGTAGGATAGAGGTTTCTATATGTGTAAAGCATCATGTAATCCTTAGAACTAAACTGATGCTCAACAACTCTTTAAGAATATTCTTCAGCTTTGCAATATCCTTTTGCATAAACTCCCATCTTTGTTCCAAGTGAATCGTTCTTGTCTCATTCATTGTCACGTACCCACACCTTACCATCAATCCTCAAAAGTAGAATCCATAATCTTCTAAGAGAAAAACTCAACTAATTTCAACACCAAAATCACATAACATATGATGTCTACATAGATATTTTAGTCTGGGATTCACCATCAAGTATGTTCTTGTAATCTGCATTTAAACACCATCCTTAGAATTAAAATTTAATAAAATTTATGTTTTTTTGAATTCACTTTACATATGAAAAAGATAAAAGGAATGAAAATTAAAAAGAACACGTAATTATTCATTAAAAGATTAATTATCCATTCGTTAATAAATTTTTAATCCACTAATTATATGATGAAAAAAATCTCGCATCTAATCCTAATATGGATATCAAACACTATTTAAGAAAAATTAATATTGTCTTAGTCTATAAGCCCATTTATATGATAACATCTTAGAGAAATGAAATATATATATATATATATATATGTATATAGAATAATAATAAATAATAACTACAACGTTTTTGTCTTTGCCCTTGCCTCTTCTTCATCCATGTTGAAATACCCCAAAGTCAAAAAGCCTAACCCCCATTTTCTTCTCCTCACCCTTACCACCAAACACATGTCCATGTGCACAATGACTACCCTCCATCGTTCCTAATAGCCATAACACCCATAAACTTCACCTTGAACCCCTACTTTGTTGAAGCTTGTTCATACAGATAGTCTATCGAATGTTTGTTGAAATCTCTAGAAGAATTTAAATGGATGATTTCTTTGCATGTGAATTTGGTTTCACCAAGTGTTATGTCGGAGCTTGGACAAGCACGTAGTTTGCAGAGTAGGTAAGCGATTATTCATAGTTTAGTGCTTACTGAGAGTTGGACTATTGACTTGTCTTGGGTACACTCTCTTACTTTCTCTTATATATGTCTCTTTTCATTTTATTATTTATTATTATTATTATTAAGATTAATATTATTACTATTATTATATTATGAATATTAATACTAATATTATTAATATATTATTATTAATACTAATATGATAGATCGGAAGACCCCAAACAATGTTAGACAAGTCAAATAACCTTAAATGTCTAATGAGTATCATGGAAATAAGAAAATCCTAAATAGCGAACCCCAAGAAAATGAGTAACTTCGAAAACACAATGAAAATCCTGATAATCGTTCAACTCAAGAACCTTATGCTAAACCATTTGTCTATTTGATCTCTAACACGCAAATTAAGGGAGTACATTCAAGTAATATTTAATAATAAAATAATTTTTTAATAATAGAGTATTAATTTATGAATTCAAAATTTCATCAGTTAAACCAAACCATTTCTATACCCATTCGCTAGCACACAGATCGAGAAAATAATCATTGGATAACAATTAATAACAAAATAGTAAACCCCCAAATATTATTGTAATCTTCTAAGTAGAACCTTAGAATCGACAATGGAACCAGAACCTTAAAATCAAACCGAGTCAACTTTGAACCTTAGAAACCCTAGATTCGATCAAATAGTTTCAAAAACCCTAAAATATTAGGTGAGTTAGAAAAATAAAATGAACTTAAAGTATAAGCCGAATATTAAGTACATATCCTAAAACAGTCAGTTTTTCTAAAAGTTTAATCATTTCAAGTTTTTCAAGATCAATTCATGCATTCGATTATCAATATGCAAACTGAGGTGAAATATTCCAAAAATCAATTTCTACTCGAATAATACTTAGTTATCCTTATAATATGCGATAAAATTTATTGGATCATAAAAACATTAGTTATTGTCACGCCCCGAAGGGTACCCTAAACGTGATAGTCCGCCGTACACAATATTAAAGCCTAAGAATGACCACCTCAGTTACGCGAAGGCTTCCATATTATGTACAAGGCGTCTAACACATAAAGGAGACACATCGAAATGATACATTTTATGTTGATACAATTGAGTAACAATGTAAAGGAAATAAAATCCACTATACTTTCGATACAAACCACTATACTTCAAAATACAAATCATTCAACTTCAATTACATTCATCCACAAACTTCCAACATAAACTATTACAAGACAAATCATAAAACTAGCTGATAACTTCAACATTCTCATTTCTTACCGGAATCCCGAAGCCATTCTCGGCTTCAACTATCTCGGTCTCCACTTTGCATTCTTGAGATAACCTGTTCATTTAAACAACTATTGGGGTATA